>JAOXJP010055045.1:0-15864 GCA_025762735.1 Platanus orientalis | reverse complement strand
CCATTTGGAATATTCCAAATGGGGGTGTAGGGTTTAAAAAAAGAATCAAGGGTATTTTGGGAAAAATGAGATATTTTGGCTTGGATTTTACCCCTTTACTATCTATACCTACTTTTTGGGTCCTCTGGCTCTTGACTTTTCAAGGTTATAGGTTTTTCACATCTCTCGGACATTCCGGTCGCAATGGAAGTGACGGAATCATAATCGAGTTTAGGCAGGTAAGTCAAAATGGGCCCAAAATCTTCCCGTATTGGCTCATACCAATGAAAAAAGGGTAAGAAGGTAAAATTAATCTTTGAAATCTTCATATGAATGATAGCCCTTAAGATTTGTGAATCATGGGCTCTGACTGCTCATGGATCTAATGCCTGAGCTGAAAGTTATGCTCTAAATCTTAAATTATCCTAGGATAAACTCCGCTTGGACCTGCGACTGGTTTTTCTTAGATTTGAATGGGGTGTGATGGTAATCATGGTAACTTAGGTCTTGCTGTTGTGATGCCCTAGGGCCTGACAGGTAGAGAATCTGAGTCCTAGTGAATTCTTGGAAAATTTCTGAAGAAAAGTCACCTAGTTGAGAAATGTGCCTTGGATTGGTGAAGAATTGAGTCAACGAGTTGTGCTGGGTTTGTGAAAGGACTTCTTCATTAGGGAATTTATTGAAGATCTCAAAAAATAGAAAAATTAGCCTAACCTTGATGGATTTGGACTTTCAGAGAGTTTTCAGGGGCTCACTGAGTGTTCATGGCTGATAACGGTCATTTGGCTGTATTTTGGGGACAGATCGGGGCAATCGGAAGGCATTATATCCTCTGGGATTTTTATTGGGAAGGTTTATGGCTTATTAGAGCATGGCCATTAACTGGTTGGGTTTCTAATCAGTGTCAGGTCTTTAGGGTTTTTTTGAAAGTTCGGTTTTGGGAAAAAATAATGTATTTTGAGGGTGTAGGGGTAAAATGATAATTTTATTACCTTTTGAGTCTCAATATAGGAATGTTGATGATGGTTAGATCATCCTGAAAAAAAAGGGCTTCATAGCCTGTGGTTTGAGGTTTTTGAGGTGTAGGGGTAAAATGGTCATTTGCCAATCTTTTGGGATTTTGATGTTGGAAGCCTTGGGGAATTGTTAATTTTGAAGTGTCTTTATTATAGAAGAGATTTCAGGAAGGAGGGTTATTGAGAAAAAGAGTTCAAACAGGGTTTGATTCGCACTTCTGAGGGTGTAAGGGTAGAATGGTAATTTACCATCCTTTCGTTGCTTCAATGTGGGGAGGCTTATGAAGGTTGAAAAATTCAAGGTGTCTTTGTTGATGTGGAGATGTTGAAAAGTAGGGTTTGATTGGGTTTGATTTGGGCTTCTAGAGGGGTAGGGGTAAAATGGTAATTTGTCAGCCTTTCAATGCTTCAATGTGAGAAGGCTTATGAAGGTGGACAAATTCAAGGTGTATGTAGTGATGTTGGAAAATGGGGTTTGATTGGGTTTGATTTAGACTTTTGGAGGTGTAAGGGTAAAATGGTAATTTGCCAGGCTTTCGATGCTTCAATGTGGGAAGGTTTATGAGGGTTGGCAAATTCAAAATGATGGTGATTTAGAGTGTTTTCATCGTTTTTGCAACCAGAATGTCCATTGAGAATGCCTCCCTATTCTAAGTTCAAGGGTGTCTAGACCTTGGTCCTATCTCATGCTATAATGAACCCTTTTGACTCCATTTATAGACCCGAGTCAAAATTTGGGTGTTGACAAGGGCCAAGGCTGACGTTGTGCCTACTTTGTCAATATGGACAGGTTGCGTAACCCAATACATTCTATGGGAAACATAGCTGATGTCGTGCCTACTATGTCAGTGCATATCGGTTACATAACCCTATCCAGTTACTACCTTTCAATTCATCCTGATTTTTTATGATCTATGCTTTATCCTAGGATCATATTGAAGTGCTTTGCAATCCAAAGTTCCTAGAACTCGGCCATAGCCAAATCATGTCATTTAAAACACATCTATATTTGTATGACATAGTCTCAACCCTCATTTTATTAACTTGATCACATGGTTCAACAGTGTGGAGTACTCTATAAGTATGTAAATGGACTAAAATGAACCTACCCTAAACTACTATCATAGTCAGACATATTTGGCTATAGAGACTTGCACACACACACACACAAACGCCCAAAAGCTCATGCAGTTTAATCCTGACAATACTTTGGAAACCTGAATCACACAAGCTCGGGTATGTAAGCAGTTTGAGACTATGTCTTGAGTACAACTACATTGATATAGAACACCGGGGGTCTAGACCAATAGTTCTCTCTTTAAAAGGCACACCTTACTATGGCACCTTATTACATACATGTTATGAGAAGTCACCCTAAAAAGCTAGGTGGTTAGGGTGCTTAAAACTTTCCTCAATAGCAACAAAATAGCTTACCCTATTCTCTGACAAACCATACCATTTTAGAAGTTACTAGACCTTAGGATCCAGACTTCTTTTCCCCGAGAAAGGAAGACGATGTCCAACTCCATTGGTAAATCCGAGTTGGTGGTGACTCCCAAAAAGCTTGGCATTAACCAACCCTATGACTAAACCTTATCACTCCCATTTTTAACCATAATTCCTCAATAAACCCAAGTGGCACTAGAGATGCCATAGCTAGAGAAGTGGGGGCAAGAACCGAGACATCCCACATGGGGAGGGACGAGGGAGGTGCGAGCCTCCCGACCCCGATCTCCTCGCGATGCCCACAAAGCATATACCTCAAAAGGGAACTCCAAGTTTTCAAGAATTACAAAACAAAAGGAAGAACATTCAAGAATACACATCAAGTATGATAGGAAGGAATTTTAATTGATAAATTTATGTCAGAATTACATCATTGTTTAAAAAAAAAAAAAGAAGAAGAAGAACAAAAGTAGATTCATCAATCTTTACAAAGTCATATAAAAGGCTGAAATTCTCTTTGAAGCTCTTGGGATAGAGACGAATGATGTTGTAGAGCAACTTTAACTTCAAAACATCTAGCTACAAGCTTTTGTTGCATGTCATCTTCCACCTTGGATTTTCTTGATACCAAATCAAACTTGGCTTGTTTTATCTTGGCTTTGATATCAGTAATAGCATCAACAGCATACTTCAGAAATTAAATATAAGCATCCAAGCACCCTGCAAGTTGCACATAGTTTATTCTGAAGTAATTTAAAACAGTCCATCATTACCTCCAACTCCATGTTAGCAAAATGTCGTAAATGTAGGGCCTCTTCCTAGTATTATGTCAGCTTCTTTGGCTACTAATTCCACCAAAAATGATTCAAGAGTAGGCGTTGGTTGAGCGGTGTTTAGTGTCTCTTTGAAAGCTACTATCATAGATAATGAATCCAAGTAGGATTCAATCACTATCTGAGACTAGCATTCCTAATGTAAACTTCAATATGGTCCAAGGAGAGTAAAACTCTAGTTTGGTTGGATGGGAAAGCTATGGTTTCAGGTCCAATAGTACTGAGTTGTCGTAAAAGCTTGGTGTGTTCTCTACACTCATGATCAATGTTATGCTGGAGGAACCATTGGTCATGAGCAAAGAACCATCTAGTAGCGCTACCTCATCTACAAACGAAGGGTCCATGAACCATAAAAGTGAATCGAGGATGGAATCATATTAATAAGAGTTCAATACTTTAATATATGAAATCAAGAACAATTACCTTGTTTAGGGAAATATGATCAAGGTTCTGAGGATGATCCCAATTCGTCTTTGATGACTAAAGGAGTGGGCTCGATTGCTAGTGTGTAGTCATCACCAGAGTCTGAATATATTGTTATTATAATTGGAGCTTGGGAGCGGTCTGGTCTTGCATCAAGTCTTAGATTTGTCCAAGATCTAAGTCTCATCTTTTTGGGTGGGACTCCGGAAGAAGATTCACCCTTTCTAGCACTAGAAGATCTTCTCTTGGGATCCATATCTAAAAAGGAAAAGGAAAAGTCGGAATATAAAAGTTGGAAACAGAAAATTTTATTGAATGAACTCAGTCACCAAAGATCACATGTGCACGACTGAACAAATTTAGTCACCCCACATGATACTCATGTAAGGGAAAATTTTGACAGCATTTCTCTACGACTATGCACCATGCGATTATAAAACACCACAGTCGAGCACAACATCTCACCAAAGCAAGGAATGCATGACTGGATGTGGCTCCTCAACTCGCAACTAAAGCGAAGAGTGCCATTCATGCAACTTACTCAAGCCACCAGTTGCAGGTCCAAGCCCTGGTGCAGCGAATGAGTTGTTGAATGCCCCAACTATTGCCAAAGATGATGACCGAAGCACCAAAAAGGTCCATTGGATCTAAAAACCCTAAATCATCACCAAAGTTCTTCAAAATTGTCTCAAAATGCTCATTTTGTCCATGCGAAGCTTCTTATCCAAACAAAAATTGGATTTAGAGCTATAAACTCACCTAAATGCAAAAATGGGTTTCGGGTTTAAGAAAATTAAAAGATGCCTCACATAGTGGGTTCCCATGGTTCAAATACCTTGAAAAAGGTCTGGGAATGGTCATGAAAATAAAAGGGATGTTTTGGTTGGATTAAAATGAAGGTTCGGGCGAGGAATCATGAAGAATAGGAGGCTCAAGCTCTCAAGTAATGGCGGTTTCACAAAAAGCTTAAATGAGCCGAGGAGGAAGATGAAGGAGACTTTTATACCCATAGGGGTATTTTGGTCCATTCACTTGAAGATTTAAAAAGACCCACTAAAATGCAAGGGAAAATGGGACTTTCTAGTCACCAACTATAGAAAGAGCAAAAATGGAAATTTAGAAAAAGATAACTGAAGAGACATGCATTAATCACACTCCGTAATGTATGATGAGCATCAGAAAACGTGTCGTAATAGCCGTCATGATGACACATTTTTTGAGGAGGAAACTGTTGAAACTGACCTTCCGCAACTGAATGAGGCATGACTGAGATGAAATTTGTCTTAGTCGCACACAACTAGCCATAAAGAATGTATGCTCAACTGATCCCATGAAAGGTTCATTCATGACCATAACATGTGTGCGACTGAGACAAGTTTCATCTTAGTCGTGCACATGCAAGCACAAATTTCATCTCAGTCGCACATATACAAGACATTCATGCATAGGGAAATTTCTCAATCACACACCATAGAACCAGAAATTATAATACAACTCCAACTCAATCAATGAAGGTTATTTTGCATAGTCACAACACCTGAAGACTCCTTAGACACCCAGAACTCTAATGGAAAAACAAACTCACATTACAAAAAACCCTAATATGTAAAGAATCATGGGACAATATATTCTCATATTCAAAATGACTCTTCTTGCAACAAGGAGTTGTTTCCAACAAGAACTCTAACTTAAGTCGTTTACACATCTATAAATACTAGCAAGGAGTAAGAAATCAGTACTTTTTTACAATTTGCTATTGTTTTCTTAAAGTTCTCAAGTTCCTGCTCTCAAGTTAAAGATAAGTTGAAGCACGATGTCTTCTCCATCATCTTCAAGTTTTACTATAACAGCAAGCATCTCTCTTCAAGAAGAATGCAAGTTCATCAGACCTCTGCAACATCCTCTCAAGAAGATATCATAAGAGATTGTGTCTTGAAGACATCCATGGCTAGGTAAGATTAGTATAAAACTTGTTTATTGATATTAAAACAAGTCTTGTAAATTCAAAGAAATAATAAAAGAGTCAAAGTTTCATCTTCTTCTTCTCTTCTTCTTTATTTTATACAACTTTTGCTCATTTGCAATTTGTGTAACTTGAAGTTAATAAGAGGTTTGTTGTTTATAAACAATAGTAACTAACAAGCTCCTTTCATGAGTTTGGAATAATAATCCCCACATAAAATAATAAACCAACTCTCTAAATGTTGGGTAATTTGCACACTTTAAGTTTCAAGCATTTCTTTTGGAAAGCAACAAAATTTGGTTTACAATATGGGCTTGCAACTGTAAACCATGGGTCTATTCTATCACGCCCCTAGTTTTATTTTAGATACTACTCACTTATCAAACAACTTTGAAGAATATTGGATGACAATCATTCATAGCTTCCCAACCTTGGTTGGTCATAACAAATTATGGCATTCATTTAATTTTAACAAAAACTTAAAGCGGCTCTACTTTGGATAGATTTGTTTACACCATGTTTGAAAGTTAGCACTTCAAACGAAATAAAGGAGACACGTTTTAAGCCATCCAAGGCTTCACTAAATTATAAAAATGGACATTGACAATGAAAATTGGGAGTTACATAAGGGAACTCGGGAGATTAGAGGCTATAGATTTTTCAATATTAATAAAATTTATTAACGATTTTGAAGTCAAAAGCCTTAGTCTCCACTTGGTTCTCTGGAGAGTGCGAGAAAGTAAAATGATACAAAGGGAATTGAAGTGAAGTTGTGTATACCAAGTGCTGTCTAGTTGACTTTGAAAATATTCAGAAAATTAAAATAATAATAAAAAAATAGAGCTGCACAGGTCTCGCCAGAGCTTACCCCCACAGGACCCTGGGCAAAATATTTAAGCCCGAACTTAAGCTTGAGCCATACGTGCGCTGAACTTGGACCAGCCCAAGGCCATATATATTAGTAATGGGCCTTGGGTTGGCCTGAGGCCTGTAGCTTCAAGCTGGACCATGCTAGGGCCTTGAGGTCTGTGATCTTATGAAAGTCTAGTATGATATGTTAAGCTCTGTGTCTGAACTACTAAGGCCCAGCCCTGAACTGGCCATGTACACCCCTAGCAAACACCCTGAGTATTTGGTGCGACCCCTTAAAAAACACCTAAGGTTCACCTTGCAGCAGGGGTGCACACATCAGCATCAAAAAGTGATAATCACCCCCAAAAAAGTGTAAAACACTTTTCCAGCTCTGATGTGTCGGTCCATGATACAGGGTCGACCTTAGGCCTTTTTTAAGGGGTCGCACCAAATGCCAACCGAAGGAAATGAAAGAGGAAGCAGAAGGGTTAGTAGCAGCTCCTCCATCACTCAAAGAAGTGGTACCCACCCTGGAATCAATGTTATAAACTAAGGCTGTGTTTGGCAACCACCTATGATGAAATCATTTCATTTCAAATTTCCAAGGCATTTGTAGTCACAAGGTGTTGGTTCAAAATGAACTCATTCAAATTTTTAGTTGATAACATATATCATTTCAATTCATAAAAAACCTATGAAGTCAATAATAATAATTTTGACAGAGTCCTCTCAACTCACCTTAATGTCGCTGACATAGCACTCATTGCTAACCGTAGTGAAAACGGAAAGAAAGCACATCTACTTAGCTGATTGTCAATAGGAAATTAGGAAAACTAAAAAGTTTTCTTATGACAAAATTTTCTCAAAATATCATTTTTAAGCTGTTTGATTCCCGTGAAAAGTTGGTTTTCTCATAATTCTTTTCTTTCCTTTTCTTGGGGGATTTTCTTTTCTATTCTTTTTTTTTTTTTTTTTTTTCTCTTTTCTATACAATTCAAGGCAACCAGACCGGGCCTAAAGGACTGTCTAGCAATGTTTTGTATGTTGAGGAATTCTTTGTTGGCCATGTAAAGAGAACTTCCAATAAGGTGGATCATGCCTTGGCAAGATAGGGATTTCTAATACTAAATCTCAAACTAGACACTTGTCTCTCGAATATTCTTTTGGATGATGTGGAGGCATGTTTGAGTGCGGCTTTTGTTGCATAATGAATTTTGTTTTTGATATCCTTCATTCCCATTTTCACAATTTTTTTTTTAAGAAAAAAGGATGGGTGAAATTTAGGTTTTCTCTAATGAACATGATGAATTTCCAAAGAATGTTTGTATGTGTTGGCACAGGCCAATGTAGGCATGCCATTGATTGACACATGATGTGTTTTTGAATTTTCTCTCTGTTTTTTACACCTGAACACTTTTTTTTTTTACCCCAAACACAATATGTGCCAGCTTATAATTTACCATAAACACTACAGACACTTTTCTGTAAAAGTGAAACACAAAATACTCCAAAAAGACTTGAGAATCAACCAAAACTCTTAAGACTTGTTCTATGTCCAACTAGAACCTAAGCCCATTTAGCCAAGAGGGACATACAACCTGCCCCTAGAAGAAGTGAGACATTTGCCCCCAATTGAAGCCTTCCACTGCTTTGCATCCTTGGGTTCATGAAATCTGCTGCTAGTAGATCAACAAGTGCCATGTATATCAAGATCCCAGCCGAAGCAGAATTGAAAACCCCTTCAACAATAAGAGCAGTTGGGCTGTTCTCATCGTAAACATTTGTTATTCCTATTCCCAACGCGATTCCAACCGGGGTAGTAAGGGAGAAAAAGAGTGCCATAATTGCAACAGCTTTTGACTTGAATTTTGCCTATGAAAACCATGAAAAGAAAATCTTTAGCATTCAATAACCTTGGTTAAATGTATCTTGTTTCAACACCTTACACACTGAGGTCTGCAATGGGGGTACAATGAATGCACATTGCCATAACACAATTAAAATTCAGACCCACCACCAAACACCGATGACCCAACATAAGTGTACTTTCTGTTTTTTTCTTTTTTGGGCAAAGACCCAAAATAGGTACACAGTTCTGAGGAATGGAAAACATCCTCCCAAATACTTGTATCTAGAAAGTTATGAGCACATAGAGAGGGATGTTCTACATAAATGTTCTGAAGTAAACAAAATGTGGTTGTGTACTTTTACATTCAATACCCTTAATGCATTTGCAGAATAAGAATGATAATGGTACTGTTTTGCTTGACTTCAGAGAAAAATGCCCAAGACAAAACCACATAGAGGGAAGACAATATAGTACACTTTAATAAGAAGTTTTCTGCTACGGTTGAACCCATTTAACAATCGTTGATTGTTGCAATATCATGGCAGATGCTCCAAATGCATGAAAGGAGATTAACCAATGACTGCCATCATCACAAAATTAGCATTTTCTTGATGCTCAAACTTCTTAACTACTTGAACACCCTTTAGAAGTCGGTGCTCAAGCATACATAGATACAGGAGAAACACAGAGGAACAGCAGAACAAAACAAGTGGCCTTAAAATATGATACCTGAGTGATGCATCCACCAAGTCCCATGCCCTCAAAGAACTGGTGGAAGGTCAAAGCTGCAACCAGAGGCTTTATTGTTTTGGGGCTTTCTGATGCACCCAATGAAATCCCTATAATTACAGAGTGAACCACAATCCCCAACTCCAAAACCTGTTCCACATTCATTAAAAAAGAAGAAGAAAAAAAAAATTTAGGCCCTCTGAAACATAGTTTTGAAAAGCAGATCGAGCACTGAACCAGATTTGCTGTCCACCTGGTCGACCTTGGTTTTGCTCCAGAAAATTGATGAGTTGATTAAAATATTCAGTTAGGTTCATTGATTATATCACAAAAATGAACGGTCTTAAATGATTCATGAGAGGTCCATTACAGGGCTTTTACAAACCAGCTGGCCTGGTCCACTTCTCTAAACAAACCCTAAATAAGTGATGATTCACCAATGAATCCACATTGTCTTATGGGATGAAAATTGTCCAAGGTAAGAAGGAGACTTAAGTGACAACAAAATCAAAATTTTCAATTCAGAGATTTCGGCTATGTATGTAGTAAACAAGGGCGGCAGTTCTGCTATATTTCTTCCTACCTCCCCTCTTCAAACTTTTGTCTTGTAGTTAGAAGACATGATAAAATTTAACATTATTTTCAAACCTGTAACACTTTTCAATCACTAAAACATTAAAAGAAAAAGAAAAGTAATAAGCATGCAAAGGAAATCGCTAAAAGGAAGGATTCACACAGAGATGGAGAAAGATGAACCCATAACGATGGAAAACAGAGAACCCATTTGAAAAAGAAGAAAGAAGAAAAACCCTGAAAACAGAGGATAAAACAATCAATCACAAACCACAAAACGATCAACCTTGATTCGCAAAGCACCCATCAAAACACAGCTACTTTGAATTATACCTGCGAAATCACACGATGCCGGATAAGTTCAGACGAACCCAAATCTTCAGATGTCATGGCCGACCCATGTGAATGACCATGTGTGGAATGTGTATGAACATGAAGATGACCCGCATGTTCACCGGCTCCCTCTTCGTCTCCTTCTTTCACTGGATTAGCATTATTGAAGTGCGACCGCGTATAGAAACCTGTAGCAAAGGCATCCACCATTAACGTACCAATCGCCGATAGCATCGCAATGAAGCCCGTGAATGGGAAATTTCCCCAGGGATTCTCTTTGAGACAGGGCGATGTTAAACTCTCAAATGCATCGGGTAGTACATGTATAAACCCAGTGGCCAGAATCACACCCGCCGCAAAAGCCTTGATTATGAAGAAAATATCTTTTTCAGGCTGTAAAGCCGGGATTATCTTCCCCATGATTGGAAGACAAACCCCAAAAGCACCAGCAACCAGAATCGAAGCAAGTGCCGCTAGTTTATATTTCAAGGCCTTGCTTTTATCACGTTCCTCGTCTTCTCCTGCATCGCAAGTGCATTCAGCAGAAACCAAAATTGGAAGAAGGAGAAGAAAAAGAGAGAAGATTGCTAGGGCTTTAGACGAAAAAGGTTGAACCTTCTTCATGACGACGAGAAGACGATAAAGAAGAATGGAGTGTGAGACTCTGAAACGAAGGGTTTTATTTATATAATAGATAGGAAGTGAGGTTGTTTTGAGCTCATACCCAGTCTCCTTTTTGATAACAAACTAATGTCAATACAAAGAATAAAAAAAGTGGAAAGTTACCAAACGGATGCTTTCTAGTTCTTTTGTTTATTATGAAAGAAATCTTTGACGGTGTTGTGTGGGGAAGTGGGTTGGTGGATTAATTAGTCATTTGATAGTCAAGTGATTAATTATCATCAGGTCATGCTGATAGATGATTAGGGATTGAGATTGAATTTAGTCATAATAAGGATTATGAAACTTCATTCTACTTAAGAAAATATGTCATTCAACCACCCTAAATATCTACATCAAGCTTCGTGTGTATCGGACCTGCTTAATTTGGCACAAGTCTGAGTTCAAAATGTCGACATTGTGTGTAAATTTTAATTAATACTAATTAATAAGCTGTTTTTCCAATTCAGTTATTAATGTTGCAGGGTTTCAAATAAGATCTAAATGGGGAGATATTATACCTATATCTGCCCAGCACACGACACATGCCTGAGAAAAGGTGTTTTACTAAGGACACATTACTAATTTACTGTGTATTTACGATAAAACACTTTTTGGCCCATGTGTATTTACATAGATAGTCTTTGCTAGCCATCATGTGTGTGCTATTTCTCTCTAGTCAGACTTGAGATGATTGAAGCCCAAATGCCCAATATAGCCTAACTTGGTCGGCTAGAATTGTCCAACCTGTGTGGAGTCAGGGAAAGCTTAGACAATCAAGACAATAATAATAATAATTATTATTATTATTATAATAATTTTTATTATAATAAACTCATAGGGGAATTTCACGATTAACACTAAAAGTGATCACTGTTTTTTTTGTGTGTAAACGAGGACCCTCCTATACTCACACAATCACACACACCTAGCTCACCAATGTAGGATTAAACTGTAACACCTCACACATGTTCACACATATTTCATCTATATTGTACAAGCATAATGCATAAGTTTCGTACACAGTTAAAATAATTTAAAATACACATATATTGATATGTAAATTAGTACAATTTTAAAAATATATCAATAAAAATGTAGGACAAATTAGTGAGCAAACTTTATGGCAATGGAAAGTTCTTGAAATCTAGAGTCCAACAAAACAAACGACAAGCGAATTGGATTCCAAACGAAAAACATATTAGTATTTTAATGAGAAGGGGTCAATAATGTCTCATGAATGATAAATAGTGTTCTTACTAATGATGAATAGTATTTTGCAATAAATAGTGTTTTCGCGATGAACATTGGTTCGTGATGAATAATGTTCTTGTAAATGATGAACAATGTTTTCATTACAGTGTTTCCAGTATAGTGTTTTTGTTACAGTGTCTTGCAAAGAACAATGTTTTTGATATAGTGTTTCTACTACAGTGTTTTCGTAAAAAAATAAAAAAATTCAATTGTGTGAGACTCTCCTTGGACCTATAAATTATACATGTTTCAACTTAAAGAGACCTAGAAAACCCTCGAGAAAAGAGAAAGAGAAAAGAAAAGAAAATGCTAGGTCTCGGCATAGGTCTGAAATTTCTCTTAAGAACGAAAGTTTATGAAAGTTTTACATACAAAGAGGTAAGAAAACAATAAACTATTAATTTGTTTTGAATTCCAAGGTTCTTAGATCTCTACAACTCCATTTTTTTTAAATAAAAATCGTTTGATCCAATTTTAAATAGTTTTTCACTGGTTTTGGTTTTGTCTAAAGTTTTAAAACACAGTTTTGAAATAGATAAATTGGTTTTGCAAGAATATGATTAAAAAGTGATTTATTTTCAATTCTAAATTACTTAAATAAATTAAATCATCTATTTTGTATTTTTGATACATGTAAAACTATGTTTTTAATAGAAAATTAAGAGTTTTAGATGAGAGTTTATTCCTAAAATTGTAAAAGTTATTATTCTGAAAGTTTTTTTTGATCTTTTAATATTTTTAGACACATCTGTTTAATGATTTACATGAAAACCTGTAATTTTGATTCTTCATTTTATTTTTATATAGATCCATAGTGTTCTTGAATCTTATTTTTATAAAAGAATTGTTCTAATTTTTATATCAAACCGTTAGAAATTCTCAAGAGTACTGTTTTGGATAGATTTGATATGGTTTGAAAACATGTTCTATAGATTGTGCCTAGTTGGATCAAGCATGATCTTATATGTTATTTTAATTTAGTTAATGTATAAAATTGTTTTATATTATTTATGTGATTTATATGTTTTGATTGAAATTGCAAGAGATTGATATATACTCTGTTAAAAAGTCACATTGCCCATCAAGGGAATTATTGATGGAACCTTTTTCACCTGGATATAATCGGTACGAACTAAACCCTTCTCACATGGGTATAATCAGTGCGAACTAGATCCTTCTCACCTGGGTTTAAATGGTATGAATTAGACCCTTCGAACTAGAGTTTAAATGGTGTGAACTATTATATGTTCTGGTTTAATAGTAGATATATGTTTTGTTTTGTATTTATTGGCTATGATATGAAATATGATTTGATTTATTCCATTCTGTAAAGGTAAAGGTATATGACATCATTGATTTATGTTCTATACATGAAACTGTAATTTTTATTAAATGTTTAGTAATGTATAAGATTTATTTATGAACTGTTATGCATATTGGATTGTAAATAGAAAAGTATTTGTTTAGTTTCTGAAATCGTGCTAAGACTTGATTCATTATTTCCATACTTTACTGTTTTTCTTCTAAGTGTGTCAAACTTACCCCAATCTGACATCATAGGTGATGAGGAAATCGTGGAGTAGCGATTCGAGATAGAGAGAGCTAGTGATCAGACATCTGTTTATTTAAGTTTTATTAGTTAGAGACTTTATTTATTTTAATTTAGTTATTGCAGTTTAAACTCTAAGGGATGTAATAAGTTTAGGGATTTTAGTTGATGGATTTGATTATATCAGACAATTCATTTGATTTCAATGGGAATGTTAGACAGTGTTATGGGTTATTTACAGGATGATGGTGTATGAATTGTGGAATTTTATATGGATTAGACTTGTGGGAAAATGTAATGAATGGTTATGTGATGATCATTGAAAAAATGTGATTGCTTCCGCTGCGTAAGAATGAAAAGAATGAATAAAAATTAAAAGCGAAAAATTTATATAGGTTTTGAATAAATGAGTGAAAAATGAAATGATGTGTTAATGTCATGTGCCAAAATTCATGGCCTTACTAGGTTTTAGGGTGCGACAGAGATGGTATCAAAGCTCCAAGTTTGAGGTACTGTTGACATCTTTGAATGAGCTTTAAGTTTAGGAATGAAAGAAAAACCAGAAAGTTCTAGGCTGAAACATTATAAAGAATTCTAGAAACAATTAGAATAGAAAACATAAATTCAAACATTAGAATATGATTTAAGAATACGAGAGTTTGGGAATTATTATTTGATCTTGATAAGTTTGACATATTTGAAAATGATCTGATTATTTTAGAAGTTTGACATTAAGTTTATTCAATTATTTTAGAAAAAAGATGTCGCCTCGTAGATTGACCTCTTCAGATGTTCAGGCTAATCAATAGGACCTTACTAGGGCGCTTAGGGCTATCAAGAACTTAGTTGAGGTTATGGAGAGACACCTGGCTATGTAAAACAGGCATGTGGAATGGGGGAATAGAGCATTAGAGCAGTTTCGTAGGGTGGGACCATCCGAATTGGGGGACTCCAAATATGATGGTTGTAGAAGCTTGGTGAAATGTAATTACACTATCCTAGAGGGGGTGAATAGGATATAAAAATTTATTCTATCTTTTTTCAAGTTGTTGGGATTGATTTTAGATAAATTTTAATCTTCTTAAAATTAGTCCAAGTGTATGTGTGCTACAATATGTTAACTCGAGAATATTGTCAAACACGTAGAGTGCAAAAGTAGTAATAAACAAGAAGGTAAAGAGACAAGCAATCACACATAATCCACAATAAGAGATTTATAGTGGTTCGGCATGATGGTTTATGTTCACTCTTCTAAATCTTACTCTCAAGCTTAGGTATATTTCATTTAGATTGTCTAATACAACCTAGGTAAAAAACATACAAAACCTACACTACTTGCCCTTGGCAAGCTAACCAACAACACTCGGTGTCTCTGGTGAGTGTGAACTACTTCTAGTGTCTCCGGTAAAAGCAAAATAAGTCAATAGTAGAAATGAATGCAAAATAAAGTAAATATTACTACAAATTGGTTGATGTTTTTAGTTGCACAAAGTGGGGTGCTCTTTGTTGAGCTAGTTTGTCTTAGCTACCCACAAAGTTCAAGCTCTTAGATCTAGTGCTCCTCAAGCTCAATCAAGTGTGAGTTTCCTCTTAGGAAGAACTCATCACAAGTTCTCATCAATAGTAGAAGCTTAGTATTCAAGAGGAGAGAAGGAGAAAATTATTTTTTATAGAGACATTAGCTACTCAAGCTCAAAACAGTGAAAGAATGGAGGTTTTTCTCAAGGAAGGAGACTCTCAATTTGGTAAACTTTCTTACACTCTCTAGCTTGCCTGAAGTGTTTTCTCTAAAGGGAAAAGTTCCATTTTATAAGGGTAAGGAGCACCTATAACCATAGGATTATAATCTTTGAAAATGGGTAGCTCTTAGGAGCCTTTGATTTTCAAAAAACAGGGTTAAAATTTCAAAAATTTTGCATTGAGGAAATAAAGTTTTGCATCTGACCAAAATACACTCGTGGTTGATCACGAGACCTATGATTAATCACTACTCGTGATTGATCACAGATCTCCTGATTTATCAAGAATCTGACTCCATACATGGCACTAAATCTAGGCATCTCATGATCGATCACAAGATCTATAATCGATCATGGGAGCAACCAGTTAAGCTGTGATCCAAGTCGTGATCGATCATGGCAGAAGGGGCATGGATCTCAAGTTTCTCAAACTAGATCCAAATCTAGGTCATGACCAATCACGACCTGAGAATTCTGAATGCTAAGTTTAGGTACTCTTGGGCTTATCCTTGATGCTTCTTACCTTGGGTCTTGTGAAGGTTTTACCTATTGTTTTGATTCTTTGAAAAACTTTAATTTTTTATTAATTTTCATAAAAATACAGATCATAAACATTATTTCTCCCATGATCACCATATGAAATCCTAGGATTTAATCAAGGAAGAT
>JAOXJP010055044.1:0-30107 GCA_025762735.1 Platanus orientalis | reverse complement strand
TCAGCACTGATGTGTCCACCCCCTAATGCTATCCTAATACATACGGAAAAGCAGATTTCCGTATACAATCTTTTCCGGAAATGGTGGTGCTGTTCAATGCACGCCATATAGTAAAAAATTTGAAACTCTACCAAAATTTAGAACTTTGGGCATTGCGGTATGCACTGAAGGGTACCACCAGGGTTTTTTTAACTGCAGAGGATCCTTTGCCTTGAACCCAAATAGCCCCTCCCCCTAAAATAAAAAAAAGAAAAGAAGAAGAGGGCTCATGGTTCGTCTCTGCTTGTGCCAAATTCGGTCCACAAAAGGCTAATAAAGCAATGGTCCATATTTATTAATGGGACTGCCGTGAACGTGATGACGATTAAAAAAAAAAAATGATCGGGTTGGTGGGAGTCGTTATCTTTTGAGTCAAACCTGGTTGGCTTAGGAGTTGGGACGGTTTTGGTGTTCTATTAATAGCTAAGACAAGACTAAGCGTGCATTCTGATCAATCTAGTTGTGATTGTGGAATAGTCCTACCTACACCATATATTTTTTATTCATTTGGTTGGTTATGGAAAACCCTTCAAGAGCCGCTAACAGATTGGACGCTTACAAAATTTCAACTCTGGGCTAACATTTTTAAATGTCATTTGACATCAATTATCTTTATCTCATCTACGTTACTCCAGTATGTCCAATATTCTTGCTTCATCTTCCCATTCAACTTATGTGAATAATAAGTTTTCTTAAACTAATTTTTTTTCTAAAATGCGATAGTTAGCTTGCACTTGCATTTCTTGTTAATAACCAAAGTCAAATACACTTTGATATTATTAATTAAGAATCCTAAATTCAAGGGAGTGTCCATCAATTCCATGGATCCATATGTAATCGAGAAATTATCCATTTGTCAAACTCATGTTGAATAGTTTTGGTTTGGCCATAGAACACTATAGGCTGATCTACATATCCCGTGTGCTAAGGATCAAGAGGCAAGACCCACTACTGACTGTGTGCTAATTAAGAGATTGCCAATGCAAGGAATTTATCATCGTGATTGACAATTTTTTTTTTTTTTTTGGATGAAAAATAATCTTATTTAACCTACAACATTAATTGTTGATGTATAGATCTGATTGTGTAAATCATTGATCATGGTTATATTTGTGGTAAATCCAAACTAAACAATTCCATTTTTCCCCTCCTTAAACGGAAAACAAAAAAAAAAAAAAAAAAACCCCACACAAGTAAAGGTAATTTACTTACTGCTTTCTCACTTGTTTAGGGGAGGACCCCCCTTATATCAGTACTTGTTTTAGTTAGCTTGTTTCCACAAACTTTCACTCTGTCACAATCCGTACTGTTTTTTTGTTAATAGTTAGGGTAACCAGGTGGTGAATAAGAGCTGGTAGCCGGTCTTCGCCTAACTTATAACCTATTTGGCAGCCACTTGTAATGTAATCATTTCATTTGAGTTTCTCAAGACATTTGTAGCCATGAGGATAATGGTTCGTAATGAACTCATTCAAGTTTATACTGATTTGTTAATTACAATTAGAAATAAAGCCATCTTAGGTTTTTCTATAAAATGAAATGACTAATATTATCAAACACAAATCACTGCAAATCTGTATGAGTTCATTATAAACCATCCTGTTGTGGCTACAAAAGCCTTGGGAAACTCAAATGAAATGATTTCATTACAGGTGGCTGCCAAACGCAGCCTTAATTTAAATATTTTCCATCTCAAACTCAGAAACAGAAAATTTCCCAGAACTGTGCTTCTCTTAGATTACTTTGAAATTCTTGAACTAGTAAGGTCCCATTTAAATATATTTAAAATAAAGATTGATGTTTTTCCTCTTAAAACTAATGAATTCAACAAAGGAGAACAATTGAACAAAAGCCATAAAAATACATTATTAATTAACAAATATAATATATTGAAGAATAACTTTAAAGTCTTATTGAAAATTTAATAAAGGTTAATCATAGATTCGGTCATGGTTTATGATACGTGGGACTGTCACATAGCTATCATGTAATGATATCTTTTATTTTATTGAAAGAAAAAGAGAAAAGGTACATGCTGAAGTGAATGAAATTTACTTGCCTACTTGGAATCTGGTACTACACTCCTAAAAAAATTAAAAGGAGAAAATGATATTCTGCGACTAAAATTGGTGTGACCAAACACCATGTGTTTTTGAATTTGGTGCCTCATTTTCTCATCTACATTTTTGTTTGAACACTTTTTTTTTTTAACACCTGTAACCCTATATACACCATGTGTCAGCCCCAGGTGTAGTCACACATTGGCCATGGAAAGTTTCCTTGCCATTAAAAGTGTACTATGGAGAGAGGAAGATCAACAAGTTTTTATCTCAAGGCATCCCTATTTTAGTATTTTTGTAAAATGGGAATTTTGCCAAATCGGTTCAAAATTTTGGAAATATTGTCAATTTATAAGATAAAAAATTATTTGCAAAATCAATTTTTGTGATAATTAATTATTTTTTTATCCTTAAATTGAATACGATGTAATAGGAAACCGAATCCCACATTTCATATCTTTCTATTACTGCTATCTCTTTCTCCTCTCTTCTCCACCTTTCTGAGTTTTGATTAAGCGCGGTTAATAAGTGAGCCTGAGTAGAGCTTCACTAAGCTCAAGTCACTAAAAGCTTGGTTTGTTAAGAGCTTGGTTTGGTTAATGATTTTAAATTTGGTGCACCTAGTGGTATAAAATGAAAAGTTTAAACCTATTAGCCATTAACCAACTTTTTTTTATATATAATTTTACTCCTTAAAACCCAATTTGGATGTCATTTTGTTTTAGTTCATTATTTGGCAATTTTGTCAAAATTTTGAACCGATTTGGCAAGAATCCCTTGTAAAAAATACCTATCCAACTACACAAAACCTATGTACATGTAGATGCATTGGATGATCTTCCCCTGTAATTAAGTTAATCTCTTGCAAAACAAGTTCCACTGCCTATTTATTATCCAATATATCTTCACCTCAGAACCCTTTTCCAAGTCAGTAATCTCCAAGGCATAATATCAGCCATAATTTGAAAATCAACGGTGGCCGACTGGTAAAATTATCGTCAAAAACCCTGAGAACTTCATTGTAGTAAGATGTGGCATATCAGTTGATGAATTTAAGAAAAAGAAAAAACTTATGTTGTTCATGCTGGCAGCTAATAGTGTCTCATTGGAATCACGATCCTCTACTCAACGAGTGTCTACAGCTCAACATGTTTAAAAAAATGTAAAACTCCCACTCAAATTTAGTTGGGGATTTTGTACATGTCGCATTTTGAGAACAGTTGCACGTTAATGTATTTTAATTTATTACAGATGATCCGGACTTGTCCCACTGGGCTAAGATGTATCGTTTATATGAATTAGCCTCTAACAAAGCATCAATGGACTAGCCTGAAAATATCTAAATATTTTATCCCCAAAAAAAAATAATAATAATCACTTGTTAGTCGTATTTATTCCTATGACCATGATTTTATGCTGAGAGACAGTGAAAATGGGATTGCTCTCCATTGCTTAGAACATGCCAAATGGGGAGAAAGATAAGGGACCATAAGAACGCAAACCAGGGGACAAGGGATCATTAGTCTTACTTACATGCCAAATCTGAGGCCCATTGTATTTCTCGAAGGCCCATATAATAATCTTTAGGTGTGACATGTGTCACATTTTGATAAATTTCATTTGACACTCTTAAAAGTGCTTCATAGATGTCATAGATGCCTCTAAAGAACACGGGCTGGTCCATCCAAAAGGGCCGTTAACAGTTAGTCTTCCATGATGGACTACAAAAATTGTTGGCCGGGCCCATATGAAGACTTCAACATGCAAGCATATTCAGTACATATAGGTTTCAGAATGGGTGCGTGGTTGGCTATGAATGGGTGCATGGTTGGCTATGAATGTGTGTATGCCTGGGACTAGGTCCTCCCTTATGATAAATCCCTATAAGAATTCTAATCCATAAAAAAATCAGGGCTTGAAACTGCGATAAGCCAGATTTGTCTTGGGCCACATTCTGCTCGAGCCTTCACGGGATCTAATTAGCTAGGCCCATGTACTTCATAGGCTTGATAGCGTAGGCCCAGCCTGACCCTAACACGATGTTCATGGGCTGGGCTTGAGTTTGTCTTTAATGAATTTAAGCTCGAGCACAGTCTTTCTAATTAGTCCATGAAAACTCCAGTATTACCCAACGTTGTGGTAAGCTTTGGGTAAATCAGGTTTCATGGTAACTAGTTGTGCAACTTGTACAGGCTCAACTGGAGCCTGATTTACCCAAAGTTAACCACAACGTTAGGTACTGCTGGTGTTTTGATACCTTATGTTGGGATTGGGCCTCAAAATTCCGTCTTGGGCTAGGATTTGATTGGTTTTGGGTTGACGCCCAAAGGTGCTACTTGCAAAATTCCATCCTGCGCTAGGGTTTGATTGGGCTTGGGTTGAGGCCTGGAGGTGCAGCTTGTGAAAGTTGTATGCTGAGGGCTAGTTGCAAACTTTAAGGACTGAACTGTCAACTAGTAATCCAATTCAAATTGAGAATCAACTCAAATCCATTGCAAGTCCAATCTGATTAGCCCTTAAACAGCCCTGGCTGGATGGGCTAGGCTAGGCTATGTTAAATAAAAATGCTAAGGAGAATGGCCTTATACCTTGACCACATTTTGAGTTGTTTGTATTCAGAATTACGGATGTAAACATCCGATTATTATCCGCATTTGGTTCATATTCATATCCATTTAAAGCAAATATGAACATATATGTATCTGATTCAATTAAATATCCGTTTGTTTTAAAAATATCCGATTATATATATACAAACACGAATATGAACCTATATGTATCCAATTCGATTAAATATCTGTTTGTTTTAAAAAATATCCAATTATAAATGAACCAAATACGGAAATGCTAGTATCAGGATTGTATCCGGTTTATTTGCATCCCTATTCAGAATTAGAACAGCCCTAGAGCAACCTTAGGACTTTTTCAGGGTTAGGGTTACTTTGATTTAGAATGCAGCGTGGTCAAGGGGTGGGTGGCCATTAGTTGAGGGAAATCTCCCTAACATTGCTCTAAAGTTAAATTGCAGATAGAAAAATTTAAGCCATGCTCTAATCACTAAATCTAGAAACGTAATAGACTAATCTATTTGTATAACTACACACACAGATGTACACAATAGTACTTGCTAGCTGACTAATTCTAGCATGCTGTGTGGGGTTCTCCCATTCAGAAATCATTCAGCAGGAATCCATTCAAAGACAAACTGAAGTTTGCTACAAAAAGGAGATCCTATTTTGTGAATTGTGCTGACTGACTTCATTAATAAAAAAAAAAGGCTTCTCAAAAGGTGTTTTGATAAGTATACTGTAACTCCAATGCATTCATTGAATCAATTTCTTCTTCTTCTTTGACATAGTAGTTGAGCGGCAAAGTAATGACACAGATCAAGACGGCAGAGAATCCTCCCTAGACAAGCTGTAGCAACCTAACTTGTTTGACCACTTACCAGCACCTCTCCTGAAGAGATGGATGTGGTATCATCTCTCTCGATGGGACATTATACCACATTCAAAGACAAATTGATACCCATCTGGGTACCACAGAAATGTTAGCCATTCAAAGACATTGAAATTTGCAACAAAAAGGTGATCCTATGCTGTCCATTGTACTAACGGACTCCATTAATGAGTCAAAAAAGGCTTCTCAAAGGTTTTTTTTTTTTTTTCGTTGTTATAGGTCGTGGTTAATTTATTAGTAGATGAAGATGGGTTTTGAACCCAGATCTGTAGTATAACACCCACATACTTTACAAACTTAGCAAGCTGATATCTTCAAAAACAATATTACCTTTAACATAAACTAAAAGGTTTTTTGATAAGTATACTATAGACTCTAATGCATTCATTGAACCAATTTATAATACCTTCTACTTTTTTAACATAGTAGTTGGGGCAGCAGGAGTGATGACACAGCTGCAGAGAATCCACTCTAGACTAGCGGTAGAAACATAACATGTTGGACCACTGACCAGTGCATCTCCTGAGAGATAGATGTGGTATCATTTTTAGAGGAGAGAAGCGTATGTTCAAGACTCACTAACAGCATTCCATAAGGATTGGGTTTAAGGGTGTCAATTGGGCCGGGCTGACCTGAAGCCTGACATGTCCAGCCCGAAAAATAATTGGGCTAGGTCAAACTAACTTTGGGCTGAGCTGAATTCATGCCCAAATTTCAGGCCTAAAGTTTTATTCGGGCTGAGTTCAGGAAGACTCATTAACCGCCCAAATTCGGCCTGGCCCGACCTGAAGTAGTAATAAAGCATGGCCTGGCCCAAAAATAGGTATAAAATATGGCTTGGCCAGGCCCAGCCTGAAATTGGTATAGCTTAGCCCACAAATATAAGGCAGTTTTGGGCCTATTGTAAACCCAAATTTAACTAATTAGGCATATTTCCAAGTATTTAGGGGTAATAATGGCCCATTATCAGTCCAAATTTAAAAAGGAGTTTTAATTATCAAAAAAAAAAAAAAAAGTTGAAAGGAACCTTAAGTTCGGACGGCCCAAAACCCATGATTTTAGAATGGGTTGAGTTTGGGCTGATTAGCTTGGGCCAAGTTTGGGCTCGGACTGAGTTCTGACTGACCTTGGCCCGACTGATCAGCCCAGCCCAATTAACATCCCTAATTACGTTGTGTGGAGTTGCCTCCCGAGTGACCCTACCAAAAAACTCAAAAACTTTTTGGACCAACTCTTTCATAGTGGAAGTTACACTGTGTTTAACGATAATAATGAAAGTCTATCAATTATTTACATCTTAACAGAGTTGACTTGGGTTAAAGGCTTTGAGCGTTTGAAGTTTCCACTACTTCGCTCTCTACACTCCACAGCAGAGAGTTCTCGAAAAGTTAAGGCCATCTTAAGAACACAGGATTAGGTTGTATAGTTACACGTAAGTTATAATTTTTCTGTTTGATATTCTTTTTTGTGAGTTGACTCACTCTAATTATAGTGAGTATTAATATGTTTAATTAATTAGAGTGAGTTAACCTGCATTGTATTAAAGAACGCATTAATAGTATATATATATATATATATATATAGGTAATTATAGGTGACGACAGGTTTCGCATTAATAGTATATATATATATATATATATAGAGGTAATTATAGGTGACGACTGGTTTTGAACCCAGGTCTGTGGTATGACATCCACAAACTTTACCAACTTAGCAAACTGGCATCTTTAAAAGCCCTAATTTCATTGTGTGAGTCATGATCCATTGTCACACATCCACAACATATGTGGTTGTGGGGCGCTCATAGCTAGTAAACCTTGGAGAGACAATTATACAAGGGAAGAGAATCAATAAGGGCATGTTCGATCAAAAAACAAGAGAGGCTCAATCTTGAAACAAGGAATATGCAACATGTGCCAAAAGAAAGGTAAATTTAACCACAATTAAGGGAATTAAGGTTAGTTGGCAAGTGATCGAATGTTAACTATTGTGGTTAAACTACCTTTTTTTAGTCACGTGTTTCACTCACTCTCTCTCTCTCTCTCTCTCTTCCTTCTTTCTTCTTCAAAAAACATGAGAGTGTGAATTTAATAATTTTCCATTAATAAACATAGGCTGTCCTTGGGAGAAGAATTAATAGGGTACCCTGCTGTGGGATAAAAAAAAAAGTCCAGTTAAGATCCATAGCACCTATATTGTTAGAGATTCCCATGTACATGAATTGAGAGTTTTAAGTGTCATTATTTTGTTAGTTTCAAATCAGTTTTGTAGAGCAGATTGATCTACTTATTACAAACTACTTGTCTCAATTATTCACATCTTCGAATCCCATAGATTTGGATATATCAACTGTTGTGGATGGTATTTCAGCAACCTTGAAACAAGAACAATTACAAATGTTAGACATGGCCATCTCCAATGAGGAAATCAAAAGGGCAGTGCTTAGTATGGGTGCGACAAAAGCTTAGTCCAAAGGGTAATCAGGCGGGTTTCCTTCAAAAGTACTGGGAGATAGTGGGGCCAACGGTCACATAATTTATATCAAATATATTCAATGGCCATGAGGACATCTGAAAAATTAACCACACCTATATCACTCTGATTCCCAAACAAGCTCACCCAGAGGTGCCTAGCCATTTCCGGCCAATAAGCCTTCGTAATGTCACCTATAAGATTGTTGCAAAAATCCTAGCAAATAGGCTCAAACAGGTCATAAATGACCTCATCTCACCAAACTAATCGGCTTTCATTTCTAGTCGAGTCATTTAAGACAATATTTTGATTGCTCATAAGATTCTCCATTCCCTGCGAACTCACTAGTCCAAGACTTAATTAATAGCAATCAAGATGTAACTTAGTAAGGCCTATGACAGAGTCGAGTGGGACTACTTAATTAAAATCATAGTTAAAATGGGATTCAGTCAACGGTGGCCGAACTAGATTAAACAATGTATCTAGACCCCATCTTTCCAAACTCTTATCAATGGCAGCCCGGGAAGGAGATTCTCTGCAATAAGAGGCTTATGCCAAGGAGGCCCACTTTCCCCTTATTTGTTTATTCTGTGTGCCGAGTGTCTTTCCATAGCGCTCAAGAGAGCAGAAATCCAGCAATTGATCTCAGGTATAAGGATACGAAGAAACAATCATTTTATATCCCATCTCCTATTTGTAGATGATTGTTACATCTTTTGTCAAGCTTCTTGCAAAAATGCTACTGTTGTTAGGAATATTTTAAGGAGTTTCTAGATGGTTTCGGGACAGTTTGCCAACCTGGGTAAATCAGATATTATTTTTTGTCGTTTGATGCATCTGGATCTAAAACAACATATCGGGGATATCCTTGGAATGCAAATTGTTAATTCTGTCGGAAAATATTAGGCTTGCCCACCTATAAAAGCCGCCAAAAAATTAATTTGTTTGTTTTCATAGTAGAAAAGGCTAGGGGAAAAATTCAAAATTGGAAAGCTCAATTTCTTTCCTTGATAGGTGAGGAAATTATTCTAAAATCGGTGGTGGGGGCCTTGCCAACTTATGCCATGGCCTGTTTCAAAATTCCAAATCATATTTGCCGCATAATTGACAAGCTACAAAATAGTTTTGGTGGGGCCAAAGAGATCAAGAGAGGCGCATCCACTGGGTCAAATAGGATACTTTCAAGTGCTTTAAACAGAATGGTGGAATGAGATTTTGGGATTTTTCACTTTTAAATCAAGCCTTATTGGCAAAACAATGTTGGAGATTGATTACTCATCCAGAGACTCACTTTGGACCAAGCTATTAAAATCAATATATTTCCTGCCGGACCATATTCTTAATAAACACATCAAATCAGTTGGGTCTTGGGGATGGCATAGTTTGCTGCAAGGCCAAAATGTCCTGCTAAAAGGATGCCTTTGGCCTATTGGAGATGGGAAGTCAGTTAATGTTTGGGATGATTGTTGGATCCCTTAGCTCCCTAAAGGCAGATCGCAATCAACAACCTCACCATCAACAACCCAAATGAGGGTACATGAGCTCATCAACATATTGACCATGGAATGGCAACTCTAGACTATAAATGACCACATATTTGATTCTAAAAAATAAGCTATTCTTGTCATCCCTCTTTCCCAATTCATAACCCATGATCAGATTATTTGGAAAGCCGATATAAAAGGTCGATTTTCTATAAAATCCGTGTACTGTGTCCTGACTGGTCAACATATTAGCCCAAATACTCAATTGAATAATCTTTGGAAGATTATGTGGTCCCTACCTGTTACCAACAAGATTAAAACATTCCTATGGAAAGCTTTGAATGAGGGCATAGCGGTTAACAATGCTATACACTCTCGGATTCATGTGAGATCTCCAACCTATGATTTTTGTAACGCAAAGGCTGAATCAACCCTTCATTGCCTCGTGTAATGTGATAATGCTAGATTCATTTGGGACAAGCTCTTAGGCCATCTTTCACAACCTCTTGTCCATCTAAATTCATTCAAAGATTGGCTCGTGTTTTGGGTGAATTTTAAATAGGAATCCAAAAGGATGAAACAAAAATTGTTATCCAATATTGCTCTCTTAGCCTAACTCATATGGAGACAGTGGAATAAAGTTGTGTTTCATGGAAAATCTTTTGATATTGCTAATGTTTGGTTTTCCTTTCACAGGTTGTCATCAGACTTGGCCCGGAGTAGGGAACCCAGTAGTCATGATAAATCATCCTTTTTGTACCCTGAGGGGTTTTTTGGTCCATCACCTCACGATGGGGATTGGATAAAGCTTAATGTCGATGCTATGGTGCCTTTAAAAAAAATGGGTATGGTGGCTTCAACCATTGCGCATGACCACAATGGGAATTGGATTGCCTCGGCTCTCTGGAAAAGTGATTGGCAAGATCTAGTGGGGGTTGAAATGGAAGCAGTCTGATTAGGATTATAGTTAGTTGTGTAGATTCATGCCAACCGTATTATCATAGAATCGGATGCGGCCTAAGTGGTTTCAATTCTCTATGGTCCTTTAGCTGAATGTCCTTAGCGGTTGTGGAATCTCTATTTAGAATGTAAGGCCATTTTGTAGGCTCATCCTATGGTCTCTCTTGTTCATATCAGTAGGTCTCTAAATAGAAAAGCCCATGACTTGGCTCAGGCAAGTCTTTTTAATGTCAATCTTTGTAAGGGAAATACTCGTTGGTCTTTCAGGGGTGAATCTTCTTCATTATCGATGTAATAGTCTTCCTACCAAAATAATAATAAAAAAGTATCAATTAGCATATTTACTTCCTTTCATTGGAATAAATCCCCAGGTGTATGAATCCCTTTTTTTTTTAAGTGTATGAATCCAATTGAGTTTCTTCTTCTACAACTTAATGGATTTCTCTTTAACACTCATTCCCCTTTGTATTCGAAGAGATCCTTTATAGGTAAATCCAACGGTTTTTATCAAATGAAAAATTAATTGTCTTTCAGACATATTAGAAACAACTCGAAGATAGCTTAGAGAAAGTCACCTATGTTTCCCCTTAAAAAACTTGGTATATTGAATGATTTATATGTATTTTGAAGAAATTAGAAACAAGTTGAAGATGATTTGGAGGTGGTTACCTCTGCTTGTTTGCACCGCCAAGATTCAATAGTAATCTTCAATACGATTAAAGCACAAGGTGTAGTGTGTGAAGTTTGATTTGTTGAGTTAGCATCAGGAATTCAACCTGAAACCTAACCCAGTTACAACCTAAAGAAAAACCCGAATATGAGACCCATTTTTATGAATCGGATCGATCCAAACCGTATCTGCATAAATATTAGGATTTTAAAGGTATTTATATGTTTTTCATTCTAGGGTTACATGCAGAGAGAAAGGTTTTAAAAATTATAAAATCATATTTAGACAAGTTTTTCTTCTAGATAGTGAAAGTTTTCTCTGTGGCTCGGTGGCTTTTCCCCAAACTGGAGTTTTCCATGTAAATCTTATGTCGTGCATGATTTCTTACTTCGTTTTGCTTGTTGATTTTATTGCATCTAGTTTCTTTCACAAAGAAGGTAAAACGATCCTAACAACTAGTATCAAAGCCAATTTTGGTTCGAGTGGGAACAATTGCAGCAACATCAACAGTGGAGAAACTTACATGATTCAATGTTGAAAAATTCAATGGTTGAACTTCGCTTTCTGGAAGATGTAGATAGAGGATTATATCTACCAGAAGAATCTCTATCAACCCCTTGGAGGAAAGGGTAAAAATTATGTGTCAATGTCTGATGCAAACTGGGAAGTACTTGATTGTAAATCCCTATGTACAATTCATCTTTCATTATCTTTGTTGGCAGCTTTTAATATTTCCAATGAGAAAACCATAGAAGACTTGATATTAGCTCGATCTTTGTCAAATTAATGAAAAAGTATCAACTTTTAACAAAGTATTTTTTATGAAGAGATTGTTTAATATGAAAATGGCGGAAGGAAAAAACTGTGGCTATGTTGGTTGTCAACAAAAATTCTCTATCATCAAGTCAAACCTAAAAGGATTTCTAGTTTAGATTATCAAAAGAGAAAGGTTCGATAATGCTTTTGCACCGAGGACATTTACAACAGAACAACACCACTCAATTTGATTGAAAAGATAAATTTCATTACTTGAAACAGAATACAATATAAATAAAAAACGTACCTTTAGACAGATTTAGCCATCGTTCTTCTCCTAAGATCAAGAGAGAACTTCGTTGAATCTGACTTTGAGATATAATCAACTAACATAATATAGGACTTTGAGTAACTACAACTTTAACCTAAGCTAATTCTACTGTAACTACTACTGCTAATCTATGAAAAAAAGAATAAATGACTTTGATGTGTTTGACGATGTCTTTCTTGAGTCATCTTCTTCATTAATAAAGGCCCCTTAATGGCGCTTATTCTTTCCCTCATTGTCATAACTATTTTTCAATTTGAATCATGGTCCTCCCACTTGCTGACTGGTTTGCCTGTTACTCAATGGCTTTACCCTTTTCATCTTCCATCTGACATGTTATACTTGGTGACCACCCATTAAATCATTACTTAATTCCATGTTTTATTCATTGACTGGTGGATTTCAAATTATAGCCTAACAGGCTGAACATTTGAGTGAGCTCAATACAAATTATCAGCCAATTAACCTCGGTTGGAATCAAATTTGATAATGAGGTTAGAACCTTATTGATTCTCTCATCTTTATCAGATAGTTGAGATGGTTTGGTAATAGCTATCAATAATTCCTTAAGATCTAACCCCATGAAGTATGATGACGTGGTGAACATCATTCTTAGTGAAGAAGTCTGTATGAAATCCACATCCTCAAGAAAAACTTTAGGTAGTGCTTTGAATATGGAAGGAAGAGGAAGAACAACTAACATAAACCAGAATTGGGGTAGATCCATGTCAAGAAGAAAATCAAGATCTAAAAAACCTAGGGTGTAATGTTGGAATTATGGAGTGAAATGGCACTTGAAAAAAGACTGTAGTGCTCCAAAGAAGATCAAACATGGTACCAACAACAAGGGCAAGGAAGCTTCTGTAAATATTATCAAAGAAGATGTTAAAGATACATTAGTTCTAATCTTGGATAACAAGTTAGAGTCATGGGTGATTAACTCATGAACGTCCTTCCATGACACATCTAACAAAGGTCTTAAGAACCCATGCAGGGTGACCTTGGCAAGGTGTTTCTAGCATATGATAAAGCTTACAATATAGTAGGCAAGAGAGATGTGTTGATTAGTCTACCAAATGGGGGTACATGAATGTTGAATGATGTGCGTCACATGTACCTTATTTGAAAAGAAATTTTATTTTAGTAGGTTAACTCACAAATTCAAGTTATAACATGGTTTTCATTGGAGATTCATGGAAAATAACAAATGGTTCCTCAGTTATAGCTTGCAGAAAGAAAGAACGGACACTCTACCTGATAGAAAATACAACAACCTCTACTTTAGTTTTAGCTGTGAGTGTAGATTTAGATATCTAGCACTGCAAGTTGGGACACTTTAGTGAAAAGGAAATGCAGATTCTCTACTTAAGAGGGAAGCTTCCAGGTTTATAGGCATTGGACTTGTAGTTTTGTGAGGACTGCATTTATGAAAAACAAAAGAGAGTCAACTTCATTAAGGTGCAAGGGAAATTAAGGAGCGGTTAGAACTGGTTCACATTGATTATTGGGGGCCAACTTAGGTATCTTCTATTGTGGGCTCACATTACTTTGTTGCCTTTATTGATGATTCAACTAAAAAATTTTGGGTTTACTTTGTTAAACATAAGTTTGACTTATTTGAGACCTTCAAGAAGTAGAGAGCTACTGTTGAGAATGAAATAGGTTGTAAGCTGTGCCTCAGGTCAGACAATGAAGTTGAATACTGTAGCAAGAAATTTGAAAAGTACTGTACAGATAACGGGATCATGAGAGAAAAAATAATCCCTAATACACCACAACAGAATGGTATGGCAAAAAGAATAAATTGGAATATTATGGAAAGGGCCAGGAGCATGAGATTACGTACAAGTTTGCGTAAACAATTTTGGATAGATGTTGTCAACACAACAACATATTTATTGAATTGGGGACCTTCAGTACCTTTAGATGGTAGATTCCTAGAAGAAGCATGAATAGGAAAGCAGGTAAATCTTGAACACTTAAGAGCATTTGGTTGTATGGCTTATGTACATGTTGATGCAGATCAATGGGACAAGCTAGATAACATTTTAAAAGGTATGTTTTCATTGGATATGGGTAAAAAGAATTTGGCTACCAGTGTTGAGATGATGAAAACCGGAAAGTCATAAGGAGTAAAAACATTGTATTTAATGAGAAAGTCTTGTATAAGGACAAGACAACTGTTTCAAGCAAATATAAAAAGTTTATAGAGTTTGAGGAGATTTCTGATGATGATGTGCATGGTGTGAATGAGAATAAAAATGAAACACCAAATACAAAAAGACATGGGGATCAACAATATAGTCTTAAACACCTACTCCAGAAATAAGAAGGTCATCCAAGACACCTAAACCAACACAACGATATTCTCCTTCTTTATATTATTTGTTGTTGACTGATAGTGGTGTGCCGAAATGCTATGACAAAGTATTGGGGGTGGATTCTCAGACTAAGTGGGAGCATGCAATGAATGAAGAGATGAAGTATCTAATATCTAATCAGACATGGGACTTCATTTCACTTCCAGATAGCAAAAATTGCACTAAGCAACAAATGGGTTTTTAGGTTGAAGGTTGAGAGTGATGGGACCAAAAGATATAAGGCTAGGTTGGTGGTTAAAGGATGTCAACAAAGAATAGGAATAAACTATTCTGAATTATTTTCTCTAGTTGTGACGATGACAACTATCAGGGTAGTGTTGAGCATAGCGGCAGTAGGAGATTTATATTTTGAGCAGCTTAATGTGAAGACTGCATTCCTCTATGGTAATTTGGATTAGAAAATTTATATGGAGTAATCACAAGGTTATACTACTGAAGGGAATAAGAAAATAGTGTGTAAGCTGAAAATGAGCTTATACGAGTTAAAGCAAGCACCGAAGCAGTGGTATTTGAAGCTTAACAACTTTATGACAATAAATGACTTCAGGAGATGTCATGCAGACTGTTGATGTTATATTAAGAGGTTTGACAACAATTACATTAAATTTCTTTTATATGTTGATGGCATGCTTGTTGCATGATCAAGCATGTAGGAGATAAATAATCTCAAAGATATGTGGTCAAGGGAGTTCGAGATGAAAAACTTAGGTGCAACAAAACAGATTCTTGGTATGAGAATCTCAAGAGATAGGAAGATCCATGTATTGAGGTTTTCTCAAGAGGACTACATTGAAAAAGTCATAAGAAGGTTCAGCATGAAAAATGTTAAGCCATTCAGTACCCCATTGGCAAAGCATTTCAAACTCTTCAGGGAGCATTCTCCTAAATCTTAGAAGAAGATAGATTACATGTCCAAGGTACCATGTACATCAGCAGTAGGCAGCTTGATATATGTTATGGTTAACACGAGGCCAGACATTGCCCATGCAATGAGAGTAGTTAAAAGGTTTCTAAGTAAGCCAAAAAAGATGCATTAGAAGGCTATGGAGTGGATTCTGAGGTACCTAAGAGGAACTTATAAAGCTGTATTAATTTTTAGAGGGTCTAAACTTAACCTATAAAGTTATGTAGATTTAGATTTGTTAGAAGATTTTGACAAACGAAGAAGTACTACAGGGTATGTCTTCACTTTGGGTTCTACAACTATTAGTTGGGTGTCATAGTTGTTGAAGATAGTGACACTTTCAAGTATTAAAGAAAAATATATTACTACCATGAAGGCAAGCAAGGAAAGTGTTTAGTTATAGAACTTGATGGAAGAGTTGGGAAAGAAATAGGAGAACAACAGGTTATATAGTGACAACCAGAGTGCTATTCATCTTGTAAAGAATTCAACATTCCATACAATGACTAAATACATTGACATAAGACATCATTTCATATATTCTCTTCTAGAAGAAAATGTGTTGAGATTGAAAAAAATTCATATGGATAAGAATCCTACAGATATGTTCACTAAAGCAGTTACGACAGTGAAACAGTTGAAGTAGTTGCAAAGCTTCAATTAGTCTTCAAGCATAAAGACAAAGCGGTTAAGCTGTAAGAGATGAATCACATCAAGAAAAAAGTAATATTCACAAACACAGTAGATGCAATAGGATATCAAACTTCAAATGAGAGATTGTAGTGTGTGTGAAGTTTGATTTGTTGGGTTAGCATAAGGAATTCAACCCGAAATCTAACCCGGTTACAACTTGAAGAAAAATTTGAATAAGAAAATTTTTGGAAAATTGTTTTGACCCATTTTTATGAACCAGATCGAATCCGTTCCATATCTATATATGTATTAGGGTTTTGGGGTATTTATATGTTTCGTTCTAAGACATGCGGAGAGAGGTTTTGCAAATTGTAAATCATTTTTGGACAAGTTTTTCTTCTAGATAATGAATGTTTTCTCTGCAGCTCCGTGGTTTTTCCCCAAACTAGGGTTTTTCACATAAATCTTGTGTTGTGCGTGATTTATTACTTCATTTTGCTTGTTGATTTTATGACATCTCATTTCTTCTACAAAAAAGAAGGTAAACCGATCCTAACACAAAGTATAACCAAACATCGTTGAAGTGTTACTAATTAGTAATATTTTGTTATATAAATGATGTAAATTAGTAAACTTAAGGTATGGTTTTCTTTGGAAAAAAAATCAATAGGACAACAGTTGACAAAGGCTACTTTTGTAAATGCACAAGTATTGTATTTATTTGACGTGTATTTACTATAATACCCTCCTTTGATCCAAGTGTATTTACCAAGACACCCTGTTTTAAGCATCATGTCGTTTATTGATTGTATCTCTCCATTTGGAAATTCCAACACCAATTCACCATATGGAAAACATAACTCTAGGAGCCTACCTCCTACCAACTAATGTCCAACAACATTATACTAAACATGGTTTAAATTATATATTTTCCATCTAAAACACACAAACAAAAAATTTCCTAGCCCTGTTTGGTTGCCTTGAATTGATAGAAAAAGAAATGAAATGAAAAGAAAAATATATGTTATTTTTATTCCTTTTTCTATTGTTGGTTAGTTGTCATGATAATCAAATTTGACGTCCCTTTCATTAGAAATGGATGATTGTCAGGCATGTTTTGTGTGAAAATGGAATGGCTCCTTACAAGAAAATAGGAAGCTACGTAAGAAAATCACGAAAATTGAAGATTTCTCGTTCTCAGCAACCAGACGCCTAGAAAGGGAGAATCATGAGAATTTTTTTACAAGAATCACAGAAAACCCCCCTTCAGAGCAATTGAATGGGGCCTAAAGCTGAATGTGCCTTTTCTTATATTACCCTAAAAACCTAAACTAGTAGGGCCCCATCAAATATATTTAATATAATGAATTCACCCTTTTTCTTAAACCTAATTAACTCAACAGATTAAATACAAATGAAACCTTTGGAGGATAACTGAACAAGAGATTAATGCCACAAAATTTACCTTTGTAATTAACAAATATTATATTAAAGAAAAAATCAAGTCTTACTCAAGTTTTTATTAATGATAATCAAAGAATCGGTCATGGCTTATGACACATGGGGATTGTGACATAGCTTGATTTATGTAATTATTTTATTTTATTTTATTGGATAATTATTTGGAAATTTGCACAAGTTACTAGTACTAATGTATCCTTAGTTTTTGTTAAAATTTCCAAATACTTATCCAACCACATAAAACCTATGTCCAAGTGTAACACCAAATTTCGTATAGTTTTTTATGGAATGTTTGAATTTCAAAGTATTCAAATTACCTAATCTTTTGAGGGTTGGTTTATTATTTTATATGGAGGAACTATCATTCCAAATCTCTTGAAAGAGACTTGTTAAATATAGGTGTTACTGACAAACCTCTGATTTCCTAATTGTTGCATGACTCATAAAACAAGAATGCATAAAATATTAACATGAAACTTTATTTAAAAATATATAGTATGAAAATACAAGAATGTATCGGTTCTTCTTTTCTTTTTTTACAATCCTTTCAATCTTACTTACCTTGGTGTTGGTTTCATATTTGTGAGCTTCTATTTTCATTATAGAGCTTCGTAGAGGTGTGATGGACATGCTTGAGCTTGCAGAAGAATGACTTGAATCTGAAGTGGTAGCTTTTTGAGGAAGATGATCAAATGGTATGAAAGTTGAGAGAGAGAAAAAAACATTTCAGCTGTTTAAGTATGTCAAATGTGAAGAGTGAACAACAATACTAAAAAAGATTTTGTACAATATCGTTTGGGTGCCCTAATCATGTGGAAATAATGTGTTTTTATAGATGGTGTGACTGTTTCCTTCTAGGACCTTGCTGCTTGTTTATTGCTTTATTTGTAGCATGCACTTTATGTCAGTGTAGGAGACTTCATCAGGTGGCAGCGCTTGATTGATTGTTGGAGAGTTTTGGATGTCTATGGAACTCTCTGATGTGAAGAAATCCAAATTTATCTCTACCTGATCCCTTAATATGTGAGATTTTGCAAAAAATAGTAGAATTGTATTTAAAGTAGGTTTCCTCTTTAGAGTGTATTTGCACATTTTTCGAGATTTGTATAGATAGAAGAGTTATGTGCTAGTGAGACCCTTTCTATTAGTTTTATGGGTATTTTTGGAGTATAGAATCACTATAGTTGTGATTCCTTGGGACTCATGTTGCTTAAAATAATGATTTTTATGTTTCTGGAACTATTCATTGCGATGCACCGTTTCTCTCTCGCAAAGAGAGCTCTTCTCGATATCATTTCACGTGGAGTTCACTGTTCCTCCATCATGAGCCACGTGTCCTTCGCGAGTCACATGTCATCGCAATGATCTATTTATGCCTTGTTTCATAGAGCACTGTTCATCATTCGCGATAAGGGTAATTTGTAATTTGTAATTTTCACGTGCCAACACCATGTAGATGCATTAGATGATCTTCCCCTGAACCAAGTTAGTCCACTTCGGATTGATTCACTACCCCTTTTCCATGTTTGTAGTATCCGGCAAGATATCATCCATAAAAATGAAAATCAATGGCGATGGCAACTGACTGACCAGGAAAATAATCGCCAAAAGCTAATAATTTCATTGTAGTAAGTCTATACCATGTTGATTAATTAAAGAAAAAAAGGTTGTTCATGCTTGCATCAATGGTCTGGCCTAGAGATATCATGATATGATAACCAATTTGCAGCCTAGTTCTTTTGGTAACTACTTATGCAACTTGTACAGATTCCACTGAAACCTAATTGGCCCAACGTTAACCACAAAGTTGAGTGGTGCTGGTGTTGGGCTTGGTCCGTAAAATTCAATCTAGGCCCAGGGTTTGATTGGGCTTGGGTTGAGGCCTTGAGGTGTAACTTACTGAAGTTAGATGTTGAGGGCCAGTTGCAAACACTACAGAGAACTTTCAAGTAGTAATCCAATCCAAATTGAGAACCAACCCAAGCCCATTGCAAGACCAATCTGTTTAACCCTAAAACAACTCTGGTTGGGTTGGGCTAGGTTAGATTTGGCGAAGTGAGAAAAGTAAGGAGAATGTTCCGTGATTTTTTAGGGTTACCTTGATTCTGAATGCAGTACAGTCAAGGGGTGGATGGTCATTAGATGAGGGAGATCTTCCTATCATTTCTCTAAGTTAAATTGCTAATAAAAAGACTTAAACCAGTGCTCTAATAACTAATCCTCAGCACTTAAATTATTTATATTTGCACAGACAAACACATATAGATGTACCCAACGGTTCTTGCTTTTTTTTTTTTCTTTTTTGGTGTTTTCTTTTGATAAATCCAATGGTCCTTGCTTAGACGATTAATTTAATTCTAGTACGCTTCGTAGAATTCTTTTACTCGGAAATCAGTTGGCTGGAACCCATTAAAAGAAATTAATTGGAAGTTTCAACAAAAAGGTAATCCCTATATAATCAATTGTGCTGACTGAGTCCATTGATGAGTCTAGAAGAGCTTTTCAAAAAGTATTTTGATAGTACAATATAGAATTCAATTCATTCATTGAACCCAACTACTTCAACATGGTAGTTGAGGCGGCAAGAGCAATGACACAGAAGGTGGTGACAGAGAATTCCCTCTAGTTGCAGCAACCTAACTTGTTTGACCACTCACCAGCGCCTCTCTCTGGGAGAGATGGATGCAGTATCATATCTCTAGACAGAGATGCCCTAGATTGTGCCACAAAATTCGTCTGCAAGGTGTGTGCATGGACCAGGGTGTGGACACATGAGCACCAAAAAGTTACAAAGCGTGCCCCCCAAAAATGTAAATCACTTTTCGGTGCTGATGCGTCAGCCCCCTGATCCATGCGCATGCCTTGAGCATGGATTTTGTCCGCTCAAAATCTGGGCTCAGACAAAGGTGTAGGTTCAAGACTCACTGGTAGCATTCCATGCAAAGAGGATTGTGTCCGTTCCCCTTAACTAATGCTAACCTCTGCCGGTTGTCAGGGGCAGGCACATACTGCCGAAAAGTGAGATGCCGCTCCCCCGCCCCCCCTCCAAAAAAATAAAGTGTGTGCTGGCGTATGCCACTGTTGCAGTAGATGGAAACGGGTCCCATGGGTTCAATAAAATGTAGGGTTACCTGGGATTCTAACCCCCGGGACCCTTAACGATCATCTAAAGTCTGGGCTTAGATTATGTGAGAACGAATCTCATGTGAACCGTGAAAACGACACCATAGGGGCTGACGCATCAGTACCAAAAAGTGATTTGCACTTTTTGGGGGGCACTTATCACTTTTCGGCACTGATGTGTCCGTACCTTGATGCCGTTTTCACAATTCTCACAAGATTCGTTCTCACCTAATTTTTAGTGGAAAAGAAGGCTTTCCATTGCCACATGCCAAATGTCTACTAACCTGAAACTTACCACACATGACAAGGCAAGCCCTCTGCTACTAATTTAAAAGTTTCTTAGCTTGTTTAGAAGATCACTTTCCTGTGTAGTTTGCCTAGCTATATAATTGTCCGAAGTTCAATTACAAAAAGTCTACAAGAAAGGAGCTCACTTTTACCAAGTGGAGATGGGCTGGGATGTTACATGAATAGAAGATGATGTGGTGCACATATGGAGTATTTTTGTGCTCCCTCTTCTTACGATTCTCAGGTCATCCATTGCTCTTTGAAAGATGACTTTGACTAAACCTGACCCTTTTCCCTTTCTCTCTGACTCCCATCTTATTTTTCATGGGAGAACTTCTAAAATTCTTTAAAATGTGGACTAGTTTTAGAACCAAGAACAAATATATGGCATCTTTAAGAATGTTGCGGGACGAACTTTTTTTTTTTTTGGGTAGTTTATCCAAGGAAATATATTTCTTCACGGGGAGAGATATTTGTATGTCTAAGGCGGCCTTTAAAACCTATTTCTGAAGGGTGGCAAATTATTTGGGCAGATCAAAGATCTGCTAGATTTTGAATCGGCCCAAATCTGATCTTGGTCTGATTATAATACAGACTCAGACTCGTGTGGCAGCTGGTTAACATCCCTAATCTGCCACGAGGAGGATTGATCCCTTGAACACATTAGCCCCACACCCACATTATCTTTACTTAGGGGTGAGGGTTTACGGTAAAAAGGGATCCTTCAAAACTTTAATTGCTTTGCCTTTGACAACACTGAACCACAGGTTTGATCTCATGTGATTAATAGACCAGCTGAGCTTGCATCTTACACCCTGGTCAATGTAATATTTGCTACATTTTAGTTTAAGGAGCCTTGTGAGACTAAAACTCGAGATATCTCTCATTGAATTTAATGTTTTCGAAAAGAAAATTCTTCCAGCTAAAAGCAAGAAAAGTAAATCACCACCTCTTTTTCAATTTTGATTTAACACCTCAAAATTTGTTGACAGAATGCAGCCAAAATGATGACATTGTAGAGTTCATCACATCTTTATCCCCAAAGAAATGGTGGGAATTTTTTTTGAAAAAGCACCCCATAAATAGCAGGGAGATTCCAGGATCATAATAAAAGCCAAAACTGTGAATAGCCAAAAGTGAAAGTGAGATTTGATGAAATAAGGAATTCTGTTACAAGTTCAATTGTGTGAGTTCAAGCCATAATTAGAAGGTTATTCTCTATCAGTCGAGATAACTATATGGAGATAAGTAATGTTTACAGGGGAAAAAAAAAAGAAAGAAAAAACTGTTAAAAATTACTCATTGTGTTATTTTGAGCGATGAGAAGATTATTCTCTACCAATCTTTACAAAAAGAATTTGTCACACGTGCTGACTGCATGCTTGTGGGTGATGATCAGAAAGCCATTCTCATACACACTGTTGTATATTCATCCTATGTTTATGAGATGATAAGGAGATTATTATCATACCCATTATTGCGTACAATAGGGCGCAGAGGATCAATCCTCCACACACCGTCCACAATAAACTTGATCTGTAACCAAAAGAAAGTTCTATATTTATTTATGCTACAGAAAAATCACTGAAATGTAAATGATCAAAATTAACTAACAATGACCCACCTCATATCTACCTGGATACAACTTCAGGCACAACGAAAATATGCCCGTACTTGACCTTTCCATCTTTCGCTGCAACTCATCACATAAGTTAATATTTACATATAAGCAACCCAGGAAACCAGATAGCAAACCATGTTTTTCACTACCTAAGAACCATTACATGCCCACTTGAGTCACTAATATTTGTGGAAACTTAAAAATTATAAAAATCTATCAGAATTCAAGTTGCAAAATGATGATGTTGTTGAACGGAAACTTACACAAGTGTTTCCAGAATTTAAAAAATGTTTCCAGAATCTGAAAATTAGAAAACTAAGTAGATCTCTCTATAGCTTACAGCATTACTAGTGTGAGAAAGGATATGATAATCCTCTAAAGACTGACAATAAATATTAAGCTCACATGCCTGTTCAGGAGGTCAAAGTTGATATAGTTGTAGGGTCAATCAAATTTTTGTGTAATATACAATCGCGGCAATTTAGAGAGATGGCACTTAAAAAAGAATAATATGAGCACAATGACATTTATTGTGTATCTGGTCAAAGAAAAAAAGGTATCATATCTACTTTTGGTGGGTAAGATTGATTAAAACAGGTGACCACTTGGTTCCTATGCAATAATATGCTAATCATTTGAGCTACAAGTCCGAGCCCAAAGATAAATCATCCTTGCTACAGGAAAAGTGACTTCCCTGCATAACAATAACCTTTCTCCTTGCAATTTACATGTCATGAACTTAGAGTAAAAAATTTGGAAACAAAAAATATTCAAATGATTAATTTGCTAAGTGAGAACACACCTGACTAGCCCAACCATCAAAGGATCCAGCTAATAGAACCTCAGAGGCTGGATTAGGCCAAACGATGCAGGCAGTCCGAAGAACACGTAGAGCCTTTTGAGCTTCATCAATCTTCTTCTGTTTCTCTTCTACCATCTTTTGTGCTTCACTGAAAAGGAATATAAGAATTTGTCATGGCCAATGGAGAAAGTAAGCATGAGGGTGTATGACATCAAAATGCAGGGATGCATACATAATCGCCAGTGCCATCTTGCCCTCTACTACAGCTAATTTTGCACGAGTTGACCGCAATTTGTCTTGGGTGTTCATAATTGCAGTTTCCTGGAACTCCCAAGCATCAGAAAGCCTCTGTAACTCCTCCAATGAGCTTTCATGACCCTGATGGACAATGTGTAACAGGATTTAACAAGGAAGCCATAAAATCTAAAATTCCTACAAAGAATCATCACAAATCCAGCAGACCTATCCCATTCCAAATACTTTGACAGCTCTCTCCAAAGCCCAAATAGAAGCTCAATACTAATTCTCACATCATGACAATGTATAGAACAAGCCATATTCTTCTGCTTCCATACCAAAAACCCTGCTCAAACAAACTGCGGCCAAATTTTAATGGTTGCAGTTCTTTTATTGTTATCAAACTTGTTAACTTATCTATATGTTTTGACAAGAAAGGAATGTATTATGGGGAGAAACCCAAAAATCAGAGCTATGATGACTCACACCACTGTAACAAATCACAGAGCTGAGAGAACTATACAAAAATCAAGGCAAATAATAAATTACAGCATCCCACAACACCATAAAGAACATGGATTTCCTACAAATTCTTTAAGCCTGCATTTGGATTTGTGGAATTTGGGGGCAGATATGTTTTTTATGCCCACCAATTCCAAATTCATCGTTTGGATGAGCTTTAAAGAAGGCAAAAAAGAAATTTTCCAACCCACTTGTTAATATGATTTGTGATGTAGATTGTGTGTTTATGTGCTTGGAAGAGAAGGTAGAAGGAGGAAAAGGAAGAAGAAGAAGTGAGATAGTAGAATACTATTGGGTCAATCGTACGAGTGTGTTTGTCTCATACATCGGTATTTATATTAATAATATATTTATACATCGTACATATGGTATACCAAAGGTATGGGTGTATAATACCCTTATTACATAAATACCCTCAAATACGATACTTCAACACTCCCCCTCAAGCTGGAACGTGAATATCGACCATGTCCAACGTGCTGATGATATCATGAAGTTGCATCTTGGTAACATCTTTGGTCAATATATCTACTAATTGTTGTTCTGTAGTGACAAATGGCATGTAAATAAGTCTGCACAATATTTTTTCTTTGATAAAATGTTGGTCTAGTTCTATGTGCTTTGTTCGATCATGTTGCACAGGATTGTGGGAGATACTAATAGTTGACTTATTGTCACAGTACAAGCTCATGGGTGTTTGTACTTCGAACTCCACTCCATGTAGTAGAATCCTTAACTAATGAGCTTCACAAATTCCATATGCCATTGACCTATATTCTGCTTCAGCACTAGATCTTGCAACCACCGATTGCTTCTTGCTTCTGCATGTCATAAGATACCCACCAACAAATGAACAGTATCCTGAGGTTGATCTTCTATTTGTGACTAATCCTACCCAGTCTGCATCAGTATAGACTTCAATCTCACATGACCATTATCAGAAAATAACAAGCCCCTTCCTGGAGTTGACTTCAAATACATCAATATACGAAAGGTAGCCTCCAAATGAGGCATTCTTAGTGCATGCATGAACTAACTGACAACACAAACTGCAAAGGCAATATCTAATCTTGTGAGTATAAGATAAATCAATTTCCCAACATGTCGTTGATATTGTCCCGCATCAATCAATGGCCTTCCATCCTAATCATTCAGCCCATGATTAGCTTCAATAGGAGTATCTATAGGTTTGGCTCCCAATAATCCCGTCTCAGTGAGTAAATCCAGCACATACTTTCTTTGTGATATGAAGATACCTCTCTTGGAATGAGCAACTTCAATACCTAAGAAGTAGCGTAAGATACCCAAATCCTTGACTTCGAACTCACTACTCAAATAAGACTTCAACTTGTTCACTTCTTCTGAATCATCTCCAGTAACCATTATATCGTCCACATATACAATAACTGTTGTGGTCCCCTTCAACAAGTTCTTAACAAGCAGGGTATGATTAGCTTAGGATTGCTAGTAACCAACCTTTGTTAAACTTCCACTAAATCTCTTGAACCATGCAATTGTTTAAGCCCATCCAATGTTTTCTTTAATTTGCACACCTTACCTTCACTTCTTAGAATTTTAAAGCCTAAAGGGAGCACCATGTACACTTCTTCATGTAAGTCACCATGAAGAAATGTATTCTTCACATCTAATTACCAAAATGACCATTTCTTGTTAGCTACAACAAACAGCAATACCCATATTGAATTCATCTTAGCCATCGGTGCAAAGGTTTCTTATATATATATATATATATATCTTTGCAACTAATCTTGCCTTATACCTATCAATAGATCCATCTGTCTTGTACTTAATGGTATACACCCACTTACATCCTATTGGTTGTTTTCCCGCTGGAAGATTCACAAGTTCCAATGTGACATTTTTCTTAAGAGCTTTCATTTCTTCACACATAACATCTCTCCAATGACTGTAGAAATTGTCTCTTTCAGATTGGAAGGAACCTATACAGATGAGACAAAGCTAACAAAGGTACGATATAAAGGCTTTAAAGCTTTATATAAAACAAAGTTGGAGATAGAGTGATTGGTGCAAGATCTATTTCCTTTGCGAATAGCAATAGGAAGGTCATCATCATTTTCAACAGGAACTGAAGTGGTAAGAGTTATAGAATTACTTGGTTTGGAAAAGACAATTGGAGGTGAATCATTTGTTGTGTCCTTCTTCCTCATTGTGTAAACCAGCAAATCATTCCCATTATCTGGAATTGGCATGTCGAAAGAAAATGGGGACACTGGAGTGGGAAGCGGTAAGAATATAAAGGCAAGCATTGAGACCTCTCTTCACTACTCAAACACTCCCCCTGAAGAGAGGTCGTGTAAGGGCAGAAAAATGAAACAAAATAAAAAAAATGTGACATTCATGGAAACAAATTTTTTCTCGGTCAATGGGTTGTAGCACTTATAGCCCTTCTAAGTTGAAGGATATCCCACAAAAATACATTTGTCAATGTATAGGTCTAATTTTGACCAATCCCTTTTATATATATATATATATGAACATAACAAACACAACTAAAAACTTTGGGAGGCATAAGAAAGAGAGGAATGTCCGAGGATAACACATCAATAAGTGTTTTAAGATGAAGAACTCGAGAAGGCATATGATTTATTATGTAGGAAGCAATGATGAGAGCTACAAACCAAAAAGTTTTAGAAACATTCATACCAAATAAAAGAGATCGAGTAACTTCTAGTAGGTGATGATTTTTGCATTCGGCTACACCTTTATATTGTGAAGTATGAACACACGAAGTCTGATGAATAATTCCCCAATCTGTCAAATACTTCTGTAACTATGAAGAGATGTACTCCCCCATTGACAGGTCTGAGAATCTTAATGGATGCACCAAATTGGGTTTGAACCATTTTATGAAAAATAGAATAAACTTCTCATTTTGTTTTCATCAAATGCACCCATGTACACCGCAAATAATCATCAACAAAAGAAAGAAAATATTGAAATCCAAAGAGTGAAGTAATAGAGGAAGGCCCCCAAACATCAGAGTGCACTAAAGAGAATTGAACAAAACTTTAATTATTAATACTAGGAGAATATGAGTTCCAAACATGGTTAGACATTTGACAGAGTTCATAATGAAAGTTAGATACAACTTCGAATTTAAATAAACTAGGAAACAAAATACGTAAAGAAGTTATTGATAAATGACCTAACCGATTATGCCACTGCATTAACTGGATTTTATTACTAAAATGACACTCAGGACTATGAGAGACACATGTTGTTGACAATCTAGGATCCACACTGTCATCAAAGAGGTAAAGCCCATCAACTGCACGACCACTCATCTGCTTCGAATCCAAGTCCTAAAACACACAATGAGACGGGAAAAAATGACTGAACAATTCAAATCATGAGTAATAAGACTAATAGACAACAAAATTGTTGCAAATTTAGGAACACGTAAAACTGAAGATAGGGACGTAGTTGGGAAGACAGTGACAATTCATTTACCATAAATGGAGGACAATGTCTCATCTGCCACTCTTACTTTGTCACGCCCAGAGCAATAGAATAAAAGAGCAAACTGATGATAAACTTGTCATATAATTTGATGCCCCAAAATCAATGATCCAAGATGAAAATGTCGATGAAGAGACATGAAAAGCAGTGGCATGGGTACCTGACTCTATAGAAACAAATGAAGAGGTAGGAGGACGATTCCCTATCATTGATCTTTCCAATTAAGCTATAAACCGACGTATATTTTCAATTTCGACTTCAGGAACTATGACCATTCAACAAGAATTTTCACCAAAGGATGTCATGCTAGTGTCAACTGTCTTTGAAAGACCAAGGGTAAAACCCGTATCCTTGTTTTGAGATGTGATAGAGTTTGCACGCACATTTCCAGGATTGCTGAATTTTTCAAGTCGGGCAATAAGATCCCAACAATTGTCTTTCGTATATCTCATATTCCCATAATGACTACAACGAAGCTTATCCTTATCAATGGGTTCGCCTTTCCATGGGATCTTCTCTTTCTTAAAAACACTTTTACCTCCCTTTTGAAAAACAGGAACAGAAGTTAAAGCCGATCTCTCTAGAGTCCTAGATGAGTACTGGTGAATGACATCCTTCCTGCTCTCTTCACTCTGAACTAGTGCATATACTTCATTCAGAGATGGAAGGGTGGATCTACTTAAAATGTTAACACGGACCAATTCAAAGTCCTTATTCAACCTAGTCAAAAATTCAAATATTATATTTTTCTCCATTTTTTCTTTATCGGCCACTGCATCTGTTGGACAAATTAATTTGTATATTTCATAGTAATCTAATTCCTCTCACATGCTATGCAAAGTGGAAAAATAGCTACCTAGACTTTTCCCTGAGCTATCTCCTAATTTAATTGGTAAACTCATACAAAGTTCTTCACCTACGAATAAGTCTGTGCAGTTGAATCCCATATCTCCTAAGTTATTTTAAGGAATAAAAACCCACAACTAATTTGAGGTTGCATTGGGTTGAGCATCCATGACGTAACGGTAAGGTTCTCAAACTCCCCTTGATCATAAATCTGAGTATTTGACACGAAGGGTTCAGTAACACACCCATTTATATACCTAAGTTTTCCTCTTCCACCAATGTACATCCTTACGCACTGTAACCATTCCAAGTAGTTTGTTCCATCCAACTTGACAGCGGTGATCTGTACACTGGGATTATCACTTTGAATACCCATTGGTGAGATAACAGTAACAGTACTCGGACCACTCAGAGTCTTTTTCCCGGTTTCAAATGTTTTTGAAACTTCCGACATGAAGCACTGCACCCAGCAACCCACACGCAAGTCCAACTGCATGCCTTGCAATCTGTAATCTGTACTCAACATGTGACCTAAGCACGCACGGGGGACTCCAACTGGCATCAAAACGTGTAGAATACACCATCCGTAGCCTTAAACTACGAGATTTGAGTACGCACACACCGATGAGCGAAGAGGCCAAAAAAACACATCCAACATATTGCTCTTCTTTAGCCGAAAGAACACCAAACTTGCTCAAATCCAAACAAAACTCAACGGGACTTGTCCCAATCAATGCTTGACCAAAAAACGACCACTCCTTTTCAAGGAGTTAGGGTCTAATATCTCGAAAAGTGAATACAAGGGTTAAAAAACCAATTGCTTAGATCTTCCTCAAATTGAAACTAAAGTAAGTGGGACTTGTCTCAAAAGATTTCTCATCAAAAAATGACCAACTCTGTTGGAAGAATCAAATTAAAACACCCTGGATGGCTGTAGATCTACGTTTTTCAAAAAGAGATCTATTCACAAAAACTTTGAAATAAACTCATGCACCAAAAAATTTCGCAAAAATACCACAATTACCAAGAAGCTGAGTTCTATCAAAAACCTATTTTTTTGTTGAATGCGACGATACAACTTGCTAATGTCAGCATACAGATGTCTGACATCAGCATCCTCCCCCTACACAGTAGGTTCCAATCATGCCTCGACAACTTTCCCGCTATGATACCAATTTGTTTATGTGATTTGATGTAGATTGTGTGTTTATGTGCTTGGAAGAGAAGGTAGAAGGAGAAAAAGGAAGAAGTGAGACAGTAGAATACTATTGGGTTAATTGTATGAGTGTGTTTGTCTCATACGTTGGTATTTATATTAATAATATATTTGTAGATCGTACATATGGTATACCAAAAGTATGGGTGTATAATACCCTTATTACATAAATACCCTTGAATACAATACTTCAACAAATCCAATAGGGAATCAAAGTGCTGCTTCAAGAGATAAGGCTGTGGAAATAAAATCTTTGGGTGGAACTGGCTATTTCTCATTTCTTCACTTATAAAACTGCAAAAAAAGCATGAGGTAGACGATTTTAACGGAAAAATCCCTAGAGC
>JAOXJP010055033.1:0-15865 GCA_025762735.1 Platanus orientalis | reverse complement strand
AAAGCCCAGCCAAGGAATGGAGAATCGTGTCAGGTTTGTACAACAATGGGATTAGGTTCATTGATAGTGGCTGATTTAGATAAAAGTCATCCAAGACTTGACCCCAAATCGCACGTTTTCGTGGGCCACATGAAAAGGAATGAAGAGATAAGGTTCATTGATAGGGTCTGATTTAGATACTTTATTTCCAATGGGAGTCGTATCAATTGGGTGTCGGTAAAAGGGAACTGAATTAGAGTGCCGAGCGCAAATTGTTGACTACTGGCTTGTAAACTGTGAGAAATTTCATGTGAAGCTTCTTTTTGGAGCAAGGGTTATTGGCAATTTGGCACTGGGTTTCCGTCTGGTCTTGGGTTTCGACAAGGGAAACTGTATGTGACCAAAAAGTGTCTGTGTCCCTATGTGACCAAGCCACAGACTAACACATGATGTATTTTGAATGTGGTGCCTCTTTTTGGGAATCTACTTTTTGAACTTAGCTTTTTTTTTTTTTCACTTTTAACCCAATACATATTATGTGTCAGTCTATAGCATGATCACAAATAGTCACAGACGCTTCTTGGTCACAGAACATTTGTTTCTATTGACAACTCAAATTTGATTAGCAATAAGAAAAGGCGCAGAGTAAGGTGTTAAGAGATAGTCATCCCCCTACATATTAAGTTGAAAGGCAACTTCTTGGAGCCCAACTCAGTTTGCTAGGGCCACTCACAAGGTTGGGTGAGTCTGAACTTGGCTCAACCCACCCAAGCTTAGGCCCAACGGAGCTCTGGAGTTGAGTTTTAGTCTGGGCTTCAGGTTTAGACTATGTTTATGCTATTCTTGGTGCAGTCTGAGGTGCTAGACTATATTTGAATACATATATGGTATTTTTCAAAAAATGTCAATTTATGTAATGACTTCATGGACCTTAGGTCAGCCTGAGACTTGTAATGTTAAATCTGATTGTAGTTGGGCTTAGAGGTTTAGATGTTTTGGGGATCTAAGTTGTATAGGGTTAAAACTGAATTTTTGAAACATGATCCTATAGGGGGGTGAATAGGATCTTAATCAACTCTTTTTAAACTATTTTATTCTCTTATGATTTACTTTGAAATTAACTTAAAGTGCAGCTCAATACTTACTAAGTAAATCAAATTAATAATACTACTTAATTTACTTAAATCTCAAAAAAAAAAAAAAATCTGACTTAAGTAAATTAACAAGTGAATGCTATACAACAAGATTCTGTTGTTACTTATAGTTGCTTATAATAGAGCGGGAGCACGACAACTAGTTTGACTTTAGAGTTTGCTTAAAGATTAAAAATGTAAAACAAAGCAAACAAAGAGTCACACCCCAAAACAAAAGATTTATAGTGGTTTGGTATTTTGGGCTTGCGTCCACTCTCAACCGCTTCACCCCCGAGCCTTGTTTATTTTATTATTAATAGTTCTCTAAACTATTACATAATAAAATAAACAAAACCTGGTAATTCACTTACAAGTTCTATAGAATTCACTCTCTTGTAAGTATGCTCATAGTGACTCTGATGAGCATGTTTCATCCAGTGACTCTGATTGACTAATCACACTTAACTCTGGTATGTACAATGAGAATCCGCCTCTGGTGGCTCCAATGAAGGCTATGAATTTCGATGAAGAAGTTGTGGAAGTGTAGAATTCCCTCATTGATATGGGGTGTCTCTATATAGGCTAATTTGATTATTAGAGCCCGCAATTTAGTTTTCAATGAATGTAACTAGGGGTTCAGGACGCTATCAATAAAATCTTTATTAGGATTTTACTATTGGCACAAACCCAAGGTCATAGGCTCATAAGAATGTTATTGAGTTTGCTCAAAATCTCACACTATGGCTTGATTCAAGAGATATTTTACTATCAATTCATTCACATAAGTTGTGCAAGCCATTGGGGCTTTGTTGCCTATTAGTAGAGTGGCAAAAGAGTGTTTTAGAAGCCCACAACTTCTCTTTTCCAACAGTAAAACAAATTGACCGTTTGAAAAGAGTCATTACAAATTTTCCTTTCCTAAACTCTGTCGAGCGCTCCTAGTTCTTATTCGAGTGCTTAGACCTGGTGTTACGAGCAGACCAAAAGAGATTCAAGCACTTGAATATCGGAATCTCTTGGGTGTCCCAGAGTGCTCATGTTTAAGCGCTCCAAGCACAGCTTCGAGAGCTTGAACTCTACTAAGTTCCCTTATTTTTGATTTTTAGTACTTTTTTATCTTTTTGAAACTTGGATCAGTTCGAGACAATGCCTAGGGTCATAAAATGGTTCATAATCCTTTGTAGGTCCAACCTTAGTCCACTCTTGGTGAGACCTTCTTCACATGGTTTGGGTCAATTTAAACAACCCTATGGTGAAACTAAGGCCCATACCCATACCCCCACTTACCAAACCTTTATTGTTTTACCTTTGTGCATTGGCTTGTTTTCTTACAGTTACATGTTTTGAGAGCATGAGACTTCTTGAAGTCTTCAATATTGACTTGAGTCTCCTAATACTTGTGGTCTTCCTAGCTTTATGATCTTCTTAAAGCATTGGCCAAACTTAACTTGGACTTACATAGTTTTACTATTACTCCGTTGGTCCAATACAATGACCACACTACACTACACGTACTTATAACTTTTAGAATGAATAATGAATAATACATACAAAATATGTAACAAAAACTGTAAAAAAAGAAAAAAAGAAAAAAAGAAAAAAGAAATTCAGATGAAAAAATAGGTACTCTTAAAAATAGGCTGTATAGGATTAAAACCATAAAAAAGTGTTCAAATGAAAATTTTCATGTTCTCAACATGTACATATTGAAGATGTTAATAGTGATGAAGGCCACAATGACTATAGTGTTGATGTTCTAATTTCCAAATGTATTTTTTAATTATATTTCATGTGTTTCATAGGACAATTTTTATTTTTTTACTTATCTAAAAAAAATATTATCTTATTTTAATTTTTATTTCTCAAGTGGTGTGATAAAACTATAAGATGAATCTAATTTTTGACATTACTTTTAAGAAGATATGAATTTATTATTCTATCACCTTTCATTTTTTTTTTAAATTTTTTATAAAGCTATAGAATAGCTTTCTCAATAGAATACATTTTAGATATTGATTCCGTATTTCAATTATATAAAAGATCTTTTCATCTTTCTGTTTTTTTTTATATTATTATTAATTTTTTCTTTGTGCTCTTTAGAGATAGCATTCAATTCCACATTCTCTGAATATAATATATTTTAGATAATGATTTCGTATTTCAATTATACACTTGATCTTTTACATGTTACTTTTCATTTCTTCTCAATTTACTATTATTATTATTACTATTATTATTATTATTTTTGTGCTTGTTAGAGGTAGCATTCAATTCAACAATCTCTAAGACGACATGGATTTGGTGTGTCCCCCTAATGTTCCCCCTACATGTAGGGTGGACACAACATCAAAATTAAAAGTGTTTTACACTTCTTTTTGGGGGGTGTAAATCACTTTTTGGTGCCATGTGTCCCCTGCATGCAGGGGGCACTTTAGAGGACATTAAGGGGGCACACGAAATCCTGGGGGTCTTTGAGAAGGATACTGTAATCTCTGAGAAGGGTCATAAAATGGTTCATAATCCTTCCTAGGTCCAACCTTGGTCCACTCTTGGTGAGACCTTCTTCACATGGTTTGGGTCAATTTAAACAGCCCTATAGTCAAACTAAGGCCCATACTCAAACCCCCCCTTACCAAAATTTTATTGTTTTACCTTTGCACATTGGCTTGTTTTCTTGTTTTCTTGAGGTTATATGTTTTGAGAGCATGACACTTCTTGAAATCTTCAATATTGACTTGAATTTCCTAATGCTTGCGGTCTTCCTAACTTTATGATCTTCTTGAAGCATTGGCTGAACTTAACTTGGACTTACATAGTTTTACTATTACACACTTGGTCCAACACAATGGTCACACTACACTACATGTACTTATAACTTTTAGAATGAAAATTAACAATACATACAAAATACCTAACAAAAACAGTAAAAAAAGAAAGAAAAAAAGAAATTCAAATGAAAAAATAGGTACTCTTAAAAAAAGGGTGTATAGGGTTAAAACCATAAAAAAGTGTTCAAATGAAAATTTTCACATTCTCAATATTTACATATTGAAGATGTTAATAGTGATGAAGGCCACAAAGACTATAGTGTTAATGTTCTAATTTCCAAATGTATTTTCAAATTGTATTTCATGTGTTTCATAGGACAATTTTTATTTTTTTACTTATCTTATTTTTTTATTTTAATTTTTACTTCATAAGTGGTGTGATAAAACTATAATATGAATCTAAATTTTTACATTACTTTTAAGAAGATGTGAATTTATTGTTCTATCACCTTTCATAATTTTTTTTTTTTTTAAATTTTATAAAGCTATAGAATAGCTTTCTCAATTGAATACATTTTAGATATTGATTCTGTATTTCAATTATATAAAAGATCTTGTCATCTTTCAGTTTTTATTTTTTATTTTTAATTATTGTTATTAATTTTTTCTTTGTGCTTTTAAGAGATAGCATTCAATTCCACATTCTTTGAATAAAATATATTTTAGATAATGATTTCATATTTCAATTATACAATTGATCTTTTACATTTTACTTTTCCTTTCATCTCAATTTTCTTCTTCAGTTTACTATTATTAATAATATATATATATATATATTGTGCTTGTTAGAGGTAGCATTCAATTCAACAATCTTTGAGATGACATAGAATTGGTGTGTCCCCCTAATGTTCCCCCTGCATGCAGGGGGATACATAACATCGAAAAGTGATTTACACTTTTTTTGGGGTGGAGGGGGTGTAAATTACTTTTTGGTGCCATGTGTCCCCCTGCATGTGGGGGGGACTTTAGGGGACATTAAGGGGGCACACGCAATCCTGGGGGTCTCTGAGAAGGATACTATTACATCCACGGAATCCTCTAGTTGGATTCGAAGCCCAAATTAGGGTTCTTTGTTTTTTTTTTTTCCTCTTTATTTTCAGCTCTCATTAATTAATTTTGGGTAATTGCTCTACTAAATTGATCAAAGGCATGTTAGTAGTCAAATAATGGTGCAATGTTGATTGAATGAGCATTGTATATTGGTTTTGTTTTTATTAATTATAACCCTGGGCCATTCATATTCATTTATTTTTTTTCTTCTCCACTACATGAAGCATAAAAAAACTAAAATTAGTTTTTTGTTTTTTGTTTTTCGCTATTTGTTTTTGTTTTTGTTTTTTTGTTTTTTTTGTGGTTTGTTCTAATGTCATAATGGAATTATGGTAATTTGGAACTGTGGGAAACTGCCTAAATGGAATTGCTAGAAATTGAGATTTAAGGAGGTTTGGATTGATAAAAGGCAACCAAGTGGGTATTGCATCAACACTTCACTGTTGAGGATTTACTTAATGCTGATCTCAGTAACCATGGTTTCATTGTATTGGGTGTTCTAATCTTTCTTTGCTCTCTATACAGCATTCGTTAGGTTTACAAGTGGAGGAATCCTAGGAGCTCGATTTAACTACATCTTCCATAAGAAGGCATGCTGAATGAGATTTGGTACTTGGATCATTTAGCAAAGCTTATTGGGTTTGAAGGTTCATTTCCTTTAATTGACCAAAATCACATGAAGATATAGTACGCATATGTGGACTGAAACATTTCAGTTCCTTTCAATCATTCAACTTATTTGTTTTTATGGTTGCTATAAAAGATGGATGTCTTTTTTTTTTATTGTAATTGGTTTGAACCTAAAGAAGATGATTTTTATTTATTAATTATTTTTTGCCATATCTGAAAATATTGTTTGTCTTCTGTAGATGATATTTGGTTTGAACTCTTAGCATTTATTTAGTTTTGGATCAAACAAAGTCCTTTCATAATATGAGCAGATGTTTATTAAAAAATGTGGAGTTCATACGTCCTTTCCCTTCAACATCCCTGGTACTGCATTTCTTATGCATAATTGAATTTTCTTTATCATTTTATTTTAATATTTTTTGAACCAATAAAGTGATGGAAACAATTTTCAACTTATGTCCTTTTTTACCCATAACAACCTCTCTCTCTCTCTCTCTCTTAATAGGTGAGCTTGAAATGTTGATCTATCAGCTGTGAAATTTAGTTTCCTTGAGAAGCAATTAATATTCTTTTTTTTTATATACAAAGAGAGAAGCTCTTGGTGTGTCACTTGCACATGCTTGCATGGATTCATTTGCTAGTTGGTTATTCTTATTGAGAGAAAGGGAGAACAAATTGATACAAGGAATCTATTGTGAGATAGGGTTCTTATGTGTTTAATATTTTACCAATACAAGTCCCCAACTCAATGAAAATGTTTTGTTCCCAAATTTGTTTGCTCCCCAGTATCCCCCCCCCCACACACACGAAGGCTAGGGTATATATAGGGGGAAAACTATAAAAATAGTTTTGCAATGAAAAAGTAGGTACCCAAAAGGAGGGGTGTATAGAGTTAAACCCTGTAGGAAAAGTAAGTACCTAAAAAGAAGCACATGCCAATGCCCCTGTGCTTGGGTGGCGGAGGCTCAGTCCTTCCATGAGCAAGGTTAGGGGTCAAATCCCTTCATGTACAATGCGAGTCGTCACCTGGTTATCTCTCCATAGTGTGGGTCCCACTAAGTATTGCCGTCAAGGTGCAAGTGGCTATAAAAAAAATAAAAAATAAAAACCAAATTCATAAACACTTCATGTGTGCCATCTTGTGGTGTGGGAATACGGGAGAATAAACAAATTTGGTAACGGAATAGTTACTTTCAATTTAAATCCTTCGTAGTCATAGCTTGATAGGGTTGTAAACAGATAAAAAATGGAGGAGATCTATCTAGATCCATATTGAATCATTAAGATTATTTGGATATCTATATTTGTTTAATTAAATCAGATTTTTTTTTTAAATGTTCATATCCGATTATTAGTTATTGTATCCAATTAGCAATCACTTTTTATTAGGGTTAATTATAGAAACAACCCTTAGACTATCTAACAATATATAGATCCCCCACCTCATTTATTGATAATTAAAAAAAAAAAAAAAAAACCTTGACCAACACTATAGATGTCAAAAACCATCATGGCATCAATTGTTCGTTGTTAACCATTAGTCAAACGAATCACATGACAAAACATTAATGTATAAACCCAAAACTACCCTTATAGCACATGGGTGTATTTCAATAACGAAAGTAGCCTTAACCCATATAAAGAAGAAATTACCCTCGAGTCAATTAATTTTTGAAAGAAAACTATACTATTGTCCAATCATTAATATATTTCGATCTAATGGTCCTAACATCATCACATAGATGTTATACAAACTAAATTAAGATCGTTCAAATAATGAACTGATTTCTAGATTATCTTTATTGACGCTTGGATATTAATTAGACTGTCTGATTGGCCTGATTGATGCCTGAATATTAATCAGGCTGCCCAATTGGCTTGATTGATGATTTGATGTTAATCAAATGGTCTGATTGGCATGATTGATGCTTGGATATTAATCAAATGATCTGATTGGCTTGATTAATGTCTGGATATTAATAAAACAATCTGATTGGCTTGATTAACGCCTGAATATTAATAAATAGTTTGATTGGCTTGATTTATGCCTGGATATTAATCAGATGGTCTAATTGGCATGATCAATGCTTGAATATTAATTAAACGGTCTAATTGGCCTTATTGACATTTGGATATTAATCAAACTGTCCAATTAGCTTAATTGATGCATAGATATTAATTAGATGGTCTGGATATTAAATAGATAAACTAATTGACATGATTGTTGTCCGGATGTTAATCATATGATTCGATTGGTTTGATTGATGCGATTGATGACTAGAAATTAATCAGACAGTTCAATTAGCTTGCTTGGCACCTGGATATTAATCAGACTGTCCAATTGGAATGATTGATGTTCGGATGTAAATCAAACGGTCCGTTTAATTGGATCGACACATGGATATTAATCTGATTGTCTAATTGACTTGTTTGATCTTTCCCTACTACCCATTGAACATCCTCATCCACATACAACCTATTTAAATAGCATATCATTTATACAACCTGTTGAAATAACATATCACCTACACAACCTGCTTGAACATCCATATACAACCAACCCCTTTGAACTTTTCCTAATACCCATTTAACATTTTCATCCACATACAACCTATTTAAAAAGCATATCAGCCACACAACATGTTTAAACATCTACGTATAACTAACTTGTTTAAATTTTTCCTAATACACATTAAACATCCTCATCCACATGCAACCTATTCAAACAACATATCACCTTTTAACCTGTTTCAACATCCACTTACAACCAACCTGTTTGAACTTAATACCCATTGAACATCCTCACTACATACAATTTAATCAAACAACATAGCATCAACACAATTTGTTTGAACATCCACATATAACCAACTTGTTTAAATTTTCCCTAATACCCATTAAACATCCCCATCCGCATACAATTTATTCAAAAATCATATCACTTACACAACCTGCATCTCACTTACAAAACCAGTTTGAACATCCACCATAAACCTGTTTGAACATCCACATATCAACTATATAAAACCTGTTTAAACATCCATATATCTACTACATAAAACCTAGTTAAACATCCACATATCAACTACATAAAACCTACTTATTTGAACATTCATATATCTATTATATAAACATATTTGAACATCCACATATCAACTACATAAAGCCTATTTGAACATATATATATATATATATATACTACATAAAACTTTTTTGAACATCCACATATCAACTACATAAAATCTGTTTGAACATCCATATATCTACTATATAAAACTTGTTTGAACTTTCACAAAACAATATGAAACCTATTTGAACATCCATATATCTACTACATAAAACTTGTTTAAACATATCATTACCTATACATACACATCAACACATTGCACTAAAAATTATTATCCCCTACAAGGTTAGCAATCTATCATCAAACATATGTTTGAACATACCATTAAATACATGCACACCAAATACCAATTTAAATTCACATCCTCATACAAGTATTTAAACTCCCTACCACCACATAAATTTTGTTTTCATCATATCAAGAATATTAGCAACATAATAAAGTGTTTTGAGGAACTAAATAAAATTGTCACTCAAACACATTTGCTACACCCACTACCACTACCACTGCCACTGCCACCCTCAACTACTACCGTCACCCTCCATTGCCCCTGCCCCTTCCACCCACCCACCATAGAGTACATCATCTCATGCATCAAGTTAAGAATACCGGATTTCTTGATTAATTTGCATCTTAACTTATTACGAGCAAAAGATGATTTTGTTAATATAAATGAGACATGATAGTAGTATCAAATGAGGCAATACATGTAGAATTAAAAGTACCCAGTTAGCTCTAGAAGACGATGTACTCTCTAGTGTGCTTCTTCCACGAGTCCAAGAGGAAGAAGGCCTACATCAACGTTCCTGACTCCGATCTCGACCCCACTCATCGCCTATATAAATGATCACATGTTTAAATCAGTATAGGGTGTATCTCATTTATATAGTAAATCAATACGTACCTGTTGGGTCCTAGATGATGTACTCTATAGGGGACGACCCTTGCGAGTTCCCAACTACTTTACATGTGGTACAATGCAATTTCTTGCTACTAGATCCATGAATCTCATATGAATCCCTCCACCTGTTCATTTTAGGTTTGCTGGCGGGGTGATGAATTAGGGGGTTCGAGTGCATCAAATTGGGCATATGGCCAAAAAGTAGGATCTGAAACTAGATGAATGATGTGCGTATATGATTGGAGATACATGCTATGATAGAAGCATGGTCAAAACAAACTCTTGATGGATCGACCAATGTATATGGAACACGTCATCGTGTGGATGCAAGGCATTCCATTGAATTCCCATACTTGACATGAGCACTTTAACTGTTAAATCTTGCTTCTTCTGTACTCAACCTCGAACTTTATATCTCTAGCTGGCCATAATCGATATTCCTTATATTTCGCTATTAAGTTCTTGTTGTGTTTGGCTATCTTAGGCATCAAAAGGTCAGTGTATTTGGCCCCATCTTTGTGATTTTCATTCATCTTAACCATTCATCTCTTTCTGATCCACTTTAGTAGTGATACAATTTCTTTGCTTCTGGCTTCTAACACCCATTTGTTGAATGGCTCTGAAAAGTTGTTTATTATTTGATTACATTTGACACATGAGTCAAATGCGTGTTTGGACCGTGATCTGATATGGATATTTGCCAACCATTGATGCACGTCAAGTCTGATGGCCTTTATGCTTTCCATATACCGATTGAACTCCACCTCAGTATAAGATCTAGTAGCTTCCTAGAAGGCCTTTTTAATGCCTGACCATCATACTTCTTAAAATTGGTATATAAATGCCTTAAACTAAAGCGATGTTGGGCATCTAGAATGACATTAACAAATGCATCTAACAATCCCTGATATCATACAAAATGTAAATGAAAATTAGATATATATTCAAGAAATATGACTACTAGAATTTACTATGTACACAAAAAAATTATAGGATTTACCTTTTGTCAGTCTGACGTGAAGGTCCATCAACTTTGATCATGAATAACAATAATAGTTTTCAAATGTGATAAAAACCATACCCAACTATGTTTGTTTTCACTTTCTACTCTAGCCAATGCAATTGAGATTATTCCATCATTCGTATCCAAACCAATTGTTGTAAACAGTACACCATGAAAATGATTCTTCAAAAAAGTCTCATCTAACACAATGAAAGTCCTACAACCCGCAACAAAACCACAGTGCATGGCTACTAAACTGACAAATAGTCTTTGAAAATAAGCTAATCCATCAAGCAATGGTCTATCAACTCCTATCTTCACAACACTTCCTAGGTTTGTGTACAACAAAATATCACTATAACTAGGTACTCTTCTCATCCAATACTCATGGGTACCTTGAATTTCTATTAGAGCTCTCATTCTTGCTTTATCTATCTTCATAATAATATATAATCTAACCCACGCTTTGTCTTCATTTCTTGTTTAGTTGACTCCCTATTCCAAGTAAGGTCCTCCCTTAAACGATCAATTATTTTTCTTACAATCCAAGCCTCAGTAGCCTGACTATTCTACCCCATTTCCGGATATGAATCCTCTAGTTGAATGGTTTTAATTTTAAATATTAAGGAAACATCGTCTCAACGAGAGGCATGAACCTTGAAACTACAAGATTTCACCTTACATTTCACTATTACATGAGTCTTTTCATTTTTATCTTTACAAGATTAACACCTTTTTACTGCATCATACCCTTCTTTAATTGTGGAGTCTCATAAGCAAATGTGATCTTCCTGATTATTAACATCACAGTGAGATGCACACGTCTCATATGATGATGCATGAGAGTAATCAGAGAGGCCTTCGGTATTATGGACACCTTGTCTCAATTCTGCAACAATGTCATAAGTATTTAAATGAACTGATACACCCTCTTCATCATCACTAAGATGAAATTCCGCATCATCTTTCTCAACATCCTCATCTTCCTCATTTTCTTCATCTTCTTCATCTTCTTCATCAAAATCGCTAACACTGGAATCCTCATCAACATCTTCATCAACTTCTTTCTCTTTGTCAATAGTTTGGAATGGTTGAACTTCCATACTAATGACATACATCACTATAGTGTTCATTCCCTAGTAGAAGCAAACATACTCAACACATCTTCATTTGTTTGCACACTCTGGTATTTTGGCAATAGCTTAGTTATGTTATCCATGAGGCATATATATGAATACATATGAGGGTTAACTTGTTCAATGAAATAAACAAATCTCCCCAAATAATGCTCTTCTTTGCCCTGCTGTCACTTCCCACCACAATGAACCTCCAATGTAAATAACTCTTCTATCATTTCTCAACTATTCTCTAATCCATAAAACCACAAATAACCTCCAAATAGCCACCCTAAATTGCCACCATACAATCATAAATGACCACCCACCCAAACAGCCACACAATTAGCCACATAAATAGCAAACATAAACAAACCATTATCCCACCACCACTACCATAGAGCCACCAAACAATCACTATAAACCCACCTAAATAGCAACCCCAATAGCCACCATAAACCAAGCACCACCACCACTATATAACCACCATCCCAAATAGCCACATTGACCCCTTTAACTAATAGATCATCAACCTGTACATGATAACAAGAAGTTATCTTTAGATGTAATTGCTTTTTATGAAACTCATAGCCTGTAGCATTTGCTCAAGTCAACAAATAATAAAAGAGGGTCTCAAATGATTATAAGATCTTGTGTGTGGAATCATTGCCCACTAATTTAAGCCCCCTGTTTCTTTCCCTCTGTCTACTGGCTACAATAGTACCCCTAGCAGATCCATAAGGGATCCTCAAACAAAGTTGTTGACTATACTATAAAGTCTTTTTGATAAAAACAAAAGAAAAAAGTGTTTGGGGGCAAGAATAGTCGTTTTGTTACATTTTCACCATTAAACTATATAAAGATTGTTACCCAAAATGCTAAATAATATACACAAAAGATAGATGTTCCCAAATATACAGAATTTCCCCGTGGCATCCCCCCAAAACCGAGACAACAACTTCAATTATAACCACTGACAATAAAATATGAAAGGCAAAAAGGTGTAAAAGTAAAGAACATATTTAAGAAACAGAAATACACTATCTATTCTTAAGCATGTCAGCACTCTTACCTTACAATCAACTCAATAAGCTCTTCTTTCCTAAAATCCATCTATAGTTTAAACAAAGACAAAAAGCCCTTTAATTCATCAACATGCATAACATGTCTCTAAAGAAATCTCTTGAAGTTAGAACTAAAATTAACAAATAAGAAAAGCAAATGAAAAACTCCAAATAGTTGAATCGTCAAAATCAAGTAAAAAATAAATAAAGACTTCAATCAAATCCACACAATATATCTACCTAAATTACTCATCCACTGACCAAGTTCCTCGAACCCCCAAACTTTCTGGAAGAAAAAGAAAAAAGGAAAAGAGAATACGGCAATAGCTTAAAGTCAAGGAAAAATCAACTACTTCAAGGAATCAAACCAGAATAACTTAAGTCAACCCAGGCAATCTTTCATCACAGACTAATAGACTTTACACTGAAATTCTCCAAATCCCTAACTTTCCGTAAAGGGAAAAGTAGAAAAAATAAATAATAAAAAAAAGAAGCCAAAGATTAAAAGGTTGAGATCAGAACTTCAAAATCAAAAACTTCAAACTGGAATATAAATTAAACAAAAACACGACTCTTGAATCACTCCTCTCCAACATACCAAAGAAAATCAATCCACAAAATTTAATTACACAAACAAAAAACCTATAAGAGATTCAAATAATAACTTACATGAATGATGGAAAAGATTGTAATGTCTCACTCGATCCATTAAAGAAGCCCCTTTAAATGCCGGAATCAAGAAAATCAGGGTTAGGGCTAGGGTTTCAAATAGAAAGAAAGACATGTAAGAGAAAAAGCGGTTCCGTTCTTCTCTCTCCAGAATCTTGCCGCCGAATGAGAGTTCTGTTCTTCTCTCTCCAGAATCTCGCCGCTGAATGAGGTTTTGTTCTTCTTTCCTCCTAGTTTGGTAAAATGACGAAACGAAGAAAAGAGGGTTCGCTTCGGTAAAGCGAAGAAATAAAACACTCAACCCTCGAAATTGGCGGCATTTGACATTAAAGGTTAAATCAACGGTGCTTGATGTGAATTTATCCTTAATTGTAAATTAACGGCACTTAATACAAAAAAATAAACATCATTTAATATATATTGGTTTTCCGTCAACATACTTTAAAGTCGATGGAAAAAATTAGATTGTACCATCAACTTTAAAAGTTGACAGAAAAAGGTTGCCGCTAAAAGCACCTTTTCGTGTAGTGTCATCTCTGGCCATACCGCTTGGGTTTGATCAGATTTCTGGATAGATAGCCTTGTGAGTCACCCTCGTAACTCAATGTTTTTTTGACTTAGTGGCTTGGTTGAATTACTCAATGGTTTAACCATTCACTTGGTTTTAGCAATTTTTCTCTCTTATTTTCTCTATATATGATTTTAGATATTTCTTGTATTTTTTTCCTTGATATTTTTGTTTATATGTATGCATCTATCCAAATTGGTTTACGCAACTCACCAATCTACTCCAGTCGTCAGAGTTTCGAATTATGAGTTGAAGACATTGAGTCTTAACCTTCACATGTTGTGTTGAGTCTTAGTCTCTGAGATGACATAATATAGAAAAATTGCAATATTTGGCAGGTCAAAGTTGAAAAGGTAGTTAAATTGGCCCAGTTGGTCCATATTTGAGGCTGTGGCGTATCACAATGCGATCCATCAATTAAACCGCTTGGATTCTTGTGGCATTTCCTTGGCGACATCAAGCTTTTTAAATTGATTAGTAATATGGCCGGCTTTAAGTTATCGTAAGAAAAATTAAAATAGACAAAGTTGCATTTTTTTTCCTTTTCTTTCTTTAGTTCTACCAAGATAAAATAAGTACAAGAACCTCATCGTGTTTCATGCACATTATCATTAATGGGACAGGAGGAAAGAACCACGAAGCATATTGTTCCACCAACCACACGAGACTTGGAGCTGGAGGCATGGGAGTCACTTTGCAAACAACACTCTTCATACCCTCACGCACACCTTATTCATTAAAACGTTTTGATTGCAGTTCGGACCCATGCCTTCCCAGATCAAAGTTGGAGGGCGCCCAAAAAACTTCCTCCCAGCCTTATCCATTCCCTTAAACATAAAAATAAAAAATACCCAACATAAATGGTGTCTTATAAATAGCATTGCGGAACATGAACTTTACATTGCACATTTGCACCACAAACTACAAAATACCATTTATCTTTTCTCACTCTCCTTAAGATCCCTTCTCTTCCAAACATCCTTTAGCCATAATACTACAATGGCTCCAGCCATAGCGGACTCGTCGGACCTCATGGAGTTCATCGTCAAGAAAGGAAATGGAGTGAAGGGTCTCGCAGAGACAGGCCTAACGAGTGTTCCTAGGCAGTACATCCAACCTGTGGAGGAGAGGACGGACGTGCACAACGTCACCATCGAAGATTCTATACCGGTCATTGATATGGCGAAATGGGACGATCCTAAGGTTGCTGATTTAATATGTGATGCAGCGCAGAAGTGGGGCTTCTTTCAGGTTATCAACCATGGAGTGCCTGTTGAGGTTCTGGAGAATGCCAAGGAAGCAACACACCGATTCTTTGGGTTGCCTGCCGATGAGAAGTTGAAATACACAAAGGAGAAATCCCCAACCAACAATGTTCGTCACGGAACGAGCTTCATCCCTCAAGCAGAAAGAGCTCTGGAATGGAAAGATTACCTCAGCCTCTTTTACACATCAGATGACGAGGCTTCTGCTTACTGGCCCAAAGAGTGCAAGTATGTCCTAGAAGCTTTTCCTTTCCAATCTCTATCTCTCATTTTTTTTGGATAAGTTCTCTATCTCTCTCTTATTCTTAATTTCTTATTGCAATTCTTTGTTCATTGTATGGTGCAATCAGGGATGAAGCACTGGATTTCATGGAAAAATCCAAACCACTTGTAAGGAGGCTACTGGAGGCTCTAATGAAGAGGCTAAACGTGAAGGAGATCGATGAAAGAAAAAAGTTACTGTTAATGGGTTCAAAGAGGATTAACATGAACTACTATCCAATTTGTCCCAACCCAGATCTCACAATAGGAGT
>JAOXJP010055022.1:0-15867 GCA_025762735.1 Platanus orientalis | reverse complement strand
CCTCCATGTCCATGCAGCTGCCCACCTGTTCGGACATGCAGCTGCCCACCTGTTCGGACCTCCATGTCCGAACAGGGGTGCTCCTATCCGGACCTGCACCTCTGAACGGCCCCCAAAAAAAAAAGAGGAAGGGAGAAGGAGAGAGAGAGAGGAGAAGAGGAAGAGAGAGAGGGAGGGAGAGAGAGGAAGATAGGAGGGAGGGAGAGAGAAAATGCAGGAAAAAAAAAGAAAAACAGAGGAAGGGAGGAGAGAGAGAGGGAGAACATGCAGAAAACAGAGGAAGAGAGGAGAGAGAGGGAGGGAGAGGAGAGAGACTGCCGGAGAGGGAGGGAGAAACACATTGGGGAGAGAGGGTGGAGGGAGGAGGGGTGTTTTTGGGAGGGGTAAAAATGGCTTTTTCTTTTTTTGGGGGTGTGGTGATCAATTTTAGGGGTGCCAATAGCCCTTCCCTTAAAATGCCATAACCAGTTTCCCATTGTAGCTCTATTCATATTCCTTAATGTTCTGATCCCTAAACAATCTTGACCTTTTGGCTTGCAAATAAATTTCCAACTTTTTTTTCACCATCTACACTATCTGACAAAAACATTTCTTTGAAGCTTCTTTAGCCTAGCTGCTACAGATTCTGGAACTGTGAATGAGGACAAGAAATAAATTGGCAAGCTGGAAAGGACATCTTTAACCAAGATAAGCTTTTCACCCTTCAAAAGATATATATTCTGTCAACTGGGCAAATGTTTTTCTGTTCTCTTGATTACTGGATTCCAAAATGGCATTCAACTTATAACTGGCTCCCAAGGACAACCCTAGGTAGGAGGACAAGAGAACCTGTTTCACAATTGAGCAAGACAGCCAACACTTACAGATTTTAATTTCTTCCACTTGAAATTTTCTGTTTTTATGCAATCAATTCTCAACCTTGACACTGCTTCAAAGAATAGTTAGGTACATCTTAGGAAACACATGTTTTCTTCGTTATCCTTAAGAAAGAAAATCAAGTCATCTGTTGCAAGAGTGAAATGGTAGAACCCTCTTTGCCAACTTGAAAACCTTCTAGCCTTCAATCCCTCACCACCTTTTCTACCATCTTGCTCAAGGCTTCTGTGTTAATAATGAAGAGGAAAAGAGGATCCCATTGCTTGCGATCTCTGGTTCTTTGAAAAAAATCCCTCAGGAACTCCATTCACTAGAACATTAAAAGGGCTGTTGGAATGCACACCCGAATCCACTTCCACCATTTTTGTCCTAAACCCATTCTACCCAGGAGATGGCCCAAGAAATTCCAATTGATGTGACTGTACGCCTTCTCCATGTCCACTTGGCAAACTACTCCTGCCATCCCATTCCTTGAATCAATATATTCATTAGCAATCCAAAAGAGCCATCCAATATCTACCTGCCCTTCCACAAATATCCATTGAGAGGGGAATATGAGACTTGCCAAACCTTCTTTAGTTTTGCTGCTAGGACCTTATACATCAGCTAAACTTTAGTGCGGAAATATTTAGTTCCAGTGCTACATTCTTTGGTATTAATGATATGAAATTAGTATTGGGGATTCTGTTCCAACTTCCAAGCTGCCTGTGATAGAAATCCTCCCTAACTCGCTTACTCACATCACATCCTTCCCTCAAATTGTCTTTCCAACCAAAGTCGGTTCCCCCTTGAACCCATTCAAATTCTAAATCACTTGAACTAACACTCTTTCCTTGGTGACACTGAAATAAAAAATAAATAAAAAATCATCATAATCCTTTTCAAATATATAATACATTATGATTGTTGGAGCATAATTAAATCCGATTTCAGTTCTTTTTGTAATGTCACTCTGCTTAATGGAATATATATATTTTTTTGCCAGTTGGTAATCATTTTTAACAGAGAAGGTGAGATACAAAGGGAGCCTTTTCTTTGGAAGTTATTAGGATAAATGCACAAATTTATTAAAGAAAAAAAGCTGTTCTTTAGTGGAAATTAGTAAGTGGGGAAATGGTTCCAGATGACAATAAGAATCTTTAGACACTCGTATGTTAGAAAGCTTATCCACTTGGAAAATTCTTTTTCTATGAATCTTGGAGAGACAAGGTACAGCAAGGTTTGTTGGAAGAGAATCCATTTTCTATGTTAAGGCTAGGAATCTCGAAGGAGGGATTGAATTTTTCTGCATCCAACAAACTGTGACTGTATAATACCTTTTATCCAAAGGGTAGAAAGTAAGAACCAGAACTGGGGGAAGATTCTGTTTCAAGGGCCATTACCATCGATCAAGAGTCACTTCTCTTTGACTATTGGATATCCAAGCTTGTAACATTAGAGTGCACTAATTCCTTGCTATTACCGCCGAAGTACTGGGTTCTGGCAATATTTTGTGCATGTAATCGGTAGATATATAACGTATGCTATATGACTTCCTTAATTGGGGATGAATCTTCTCTGGGCATTGCATCTAATAAATCATTGCTACCAGTTGTGTTAATAGATGTGCATTTTCTCTCTGTTGAACTAACCATTATGTGCTTCTTTATTGTTCAAGAATCATGTCTTGGACCAACTAATCTATTTATTGCTCCTCTCTCACTTATAAAAATCCTGCAAGAAAAAAATTACATGGAGCAGGCCTTTTGACTTGCAGTCTGAACTTGTATTCTTAACACATCTAATCATTCTTCGTTTATTTACAAAACAATTACGAACTTTTGGAGTTTAGATCATGATGCATAATCCCAAAGGATTGAGAACATTGCAACTAGTATCCATGAGGTATCCAATAATGATAGTGACATTGTATCTTAACATGAATTCAACTAATGTCTTGTTTGGTTGGGCTGTTGTTAGTTTGTGATGCGGACAAAATGAAGTGACTATTGTATGTACCCCCACACAAGAGGGCCAGATTCAAGACATGTATTGTGTGGGTTATTTAGAGCTATTCAAGGAATGTAGTAGCCGTGGATCAAGTGGTTAGGGTAGTTTTAGGGTAGTTTCTAGAAGGTTTTATTTATTTTAGGGTTGTTTTATTTTATTTTAGGGTTGTTTCCATAGGATTTATTTATTCAATATTTCTTTTCTTTTGGGGTTTAAATTGTAACCAGGCCCTAAAAGTATTTGAAAGGGGAATTAAGAAAGTTAATCACAAGTCTTTGTATTAATGGTTAAGTCTAAGGTCTCAGATGCAATATTAAGGAGTTTTGAGGAAGTCACAGAGTTATAGTCAAATTCTATTTAGAATATAATTAGTATCAGAGTCCTATTTGGTTTAGGAGTCTAGGGGTCCAAGTCTATATAAGAATGATTATTAGGTTATAATCAGTTTTTGAATATTGAAATAAAGATTGGTGTCTTTTTGAGTCCCACGAGTGGGTACTTTATCTCCCCTTGGGTTGTAGCATGGCTCCCCATTCTCTTTCCTTCTTTCTCTTTCTTCTTCCACAAGTAAGAGGTAATCTTCTCTCTTTTCTCTCTCATTTAGCATATTCTCTCTCTTGCTTAATTCTTCTTCTATCTCGATTCTTGTTATCTTCTTTAATTTTCTGCACTGTTGATTGATTTTCTTGATTAAAGACTCAGCAAGAACCATTCTTTATTGCAGACAGCCCTATTTCTCTCATCTTCTCCATCTTTCCCACCAAGAAACCCTAAAGAACTCTCACCTCTATCCTCTAAACCTTTTCTCCAACATCTTTAAGCTATGACCAGTCTAAGAAACCTATTCTCTATTGTTTCCCTTCAAGTACCATTAAAGAACATCAAGCAGTTGTATCAAGAATCTTTCTTGATTTGATCATTGGAACTCCAAAAACAGGAAACTTTGAAATTTAAGTTTTAATCCAAAATTTATGACATTTGGACCATAGAACCTTCAAGGATGTCAGAACTTACTGTAAAAAATTCAGAATTTTTTGACACATCAGTAGGGATATTTTTGTAATTTTGGGATTCTGTCCAGAAATTACAGAATTGCTCTTTTGGGTTCTTTCTTTCTTTTCTATTCTAACTCCTAGTTCTCTCTCTTCTATTTAGTATCTGATTCTCCTATTTCGTGGCTATTTGTGTGTTTTAAAGTTCAATTGTTGGTCATGCACGTTGAGATCTTGCTTCCACATTATTAATTTGATCATTATTTGAGGCTTTTTGGATTATCCTATATCATATTTGGTAACCAAGCTAGGATTTTTCAGTTCTTTCTAGATGAAATCCCGAGAAGCTTTTTAAGGGTTACAAATCATGAGTTATGCAGTTTATGAAGATCCTCCTAATTATTGGAAATCTACCATTACCCTCGAACTTTTCAAGGCTATGAATGTTTGCCAAGTTATCAAGGGGAAGATGACCTCAGGCTTAAACTGAATTGATTGGAAAGGGCAAAACAAAGGCACTCTTTTGAATATTGGCACTACAAGATCTTCCAAGTTCAATATAATATTGTTCAATGCATGCTTCAAGAAATTGAACGATAGGAAAGAAATCGTATACTTCGTGAAATACAGAAGGGCTTGATCAGATCAAGGCCATACAAGAAAAGTACAAAGCTGAATGGGAAAAGATCCAAGTAGAACAAGAGTCAAAATGACTTCGGATCCATACATCTTTTCTAATTCCAGATAAAAAATCTGAAAGCCAAATTGAAGCCCAAAAGAAATCTAAGGCTAGGAAAAGAAAGAAATCAAAGCGAAAAGAATCCATACTTGGCTCTCCTCTACCTACCATGTTGTAGATCATCACTGAAGGTCAGACTTTGTCGAAGCCCGAAAAGATTCCAGTTCGAGCAATAGTCTGAAAGCGGACCGGATCAAGAAAAAAATTTTAGGGCAACCATAAACTCTATAAGGTGCATAACAGTCTTCAATTCTAGGGCTTCCACCAAATCGTCCTCCACTTGTACGAAGCCCAGATCTATCTACTGATGGAAACTTTGATGGAGAGTCACCGCCATCAAATTCAAAGTCAATTTCTCCCCACTCTAGGAGAATGATGCAAACAACATGAAGCGGCTATTGTATGTACCCTCACATAAAGAGGGCTAGATTCAGAACATGTGTATTGTGTGGGTTATTTAGAGCTATTCAAGGAATGTAGTAGCTATGGATCAAGTGGTTAGGGTAGTTTTAAAGTCGTTTCTAAGAAGTTTTATTTATTTTAGGGTTATTTTATTTAGGTTTTATTTTATTTTAGGATTGTTTCCATAAGATTTATTTCTTTAATAATTCTTTTCATTTGGGGTTTAAATTGTAACCAGGCCTTGGAAGGGGTAATTAACAAGTCTTTATAAAGGGTTAAGTCTAGGGTCTTAGTTGCAATATTAAGGAGTTTTTAGGAAGTCATAGAGTTATAGTCAAATTCTATTTGGAATCTAATTAGTATTAGAGTCCTATTTTGTTTAGGAGTCTAGTGGTCCCTAGTCTATATAAAGAATGATTATTAGGTTGTAATTAGTTTTGAATATTGAAATAAAGATTGGTGTGTTTGAGTCCCATGAGTGGGTACCTTATCTCCCTTTGGGTTGTAGGCATGGCTCCCGATTCTCTGTTCTCTTGCTTTCTTCTTCCACGAGTTGTAATCTTCTCTCTCTTTTCTCTTTCATCTAGCTAATTCTCTCTTTGCTCAAGTCTTCTTCTATCTTGATTCTTGAATTTATTCTTCTTTATCTTCTTTAATTTTCTGCATTGTTGATTGATTTTCTTGATTAAAGACTCAACAACAACTATCCGTTATTGAGTTCTTGAATCAAAAAATTGTAGACTGCCTTATTTCTCCTATCTTCTCCATCTCTTCCACCAAGAAACCTTGAAGAACTTTCATCCCTAACCTCTAAACTTTTCCCTAACATGCTTAAACTATAACCAGTCTAAGAAACCTGTTCCCCATTGTTTCCCTTCAAGTAGGGCTGCAAACAGATCAGATATGAGCATATCCATATCCTATCCAATAGCTAACGAATATTAAAAAACTATCTCTGTATCCTATCCGCTCAAGTAATCCAGATTTTTGACCTGATTTAGGATATCCAGAAAAAAGTAGGCAATTCCATAGATGTCGTCGTCACTGTCGTCTGTGTAGTCTTCCCTAACCCGTCTCTATCCTCGCCAAGATCTCCAATGCCGTATGGCATGGCAATGATGTTGGATTGAATAATACACCATCTCTTCTCCTATGTGGTGGGTGTGAACTTCCACACCTGCAGTATAGTTGTGGTAGTACTTGTGGGTGCAGCCATTGATGGAGAGAGAACAATTATGAAGTAAAGAGTTTTTGTATTTTTATGATTTTAGTTATTAGACTATCTAAGACTGTTGGATTAGTTTTAAATCCAACTATCTATACTCTATATATTGTTATATTTAAACAGACCGGATATTTAATGGATTGGATCGATATATGTCCGTATCCTATCCGATATGAACGGATTCTTTTATAAACTGACCCGATAAGCTTATTTCGTATCGGATGTGGACGGAACACGGACCTTTTTGGGATAACTTGCAGCCCTACCTTCAAGAACCATAAAAGAAGATCAAGAATCTATATCAAGATTCTTTCTTGATTTGATTCTTGGAACCCAAAAAAAGCATACTTTAAAATTGAATATTTCATTCAATTTTGATAAAAAATTATGAAATTTGGATCATAGAAGCTTCAAATTACTTACTGTAAAAATTTCAAAATTTTCCGACACATCGGTAGGGTATTTTGGTAATTTCAGGATTCTGTCTAGAAATGATAGAATTGCCATTCCGGGTATCTCTTCCCTTTTTCTATTCTAACTCCTAGTTCTCTCTTCTATTCTATTATTTGATTCTCTTATTTCGTGGCTACTTGTGTGTTTTAAAGTTCAATTCGTAGTTGTGCACATTGAGATCTTGCTTTTGCATTATTAATTTGATCATTATTTGAGGCTTTTGGGATTGTCCTACATCAGTTTGGGTTCAAGCACATCCCAAGTGGAAGTATCTAAGGGGGTGGGGAGGTCTGTTGCAACATAATTTCACCCAAAATTTGGGTCTGGGCATTCAATATAGTTTAGCAAATCAAGTGGGAAGTATCTAAGAGGTCTTGTTTTTTCTTGGTTTATGTGGCTATGGATCTTGGGGAAACATTTCCTTGAAATGTGTGACACAAGTTTTGTTTCTGTTTTGGATCAAGCAAGATTTTCTGATGCTGAAGATCCATCCAAATTTTATACACATTCATTGGCCGGAAATTGCTTGGGTCTTAATTTATTGTTCTTACTGTACTTTTTTTATGCTATTGGGCCATGAGTGATTGGTTCTCAAGGTGACTTTGTTCATTCAGGGCCGATTCGAGATAATCTCCCTATCAGGTTCTTTTATACTTACGGAGAATGGTGGCACCCGGAGCAGGACCGGTGGTTTGAGTGTCTCATTGGCTGGGTCAGATGGTCGAGTTTTGGGTGGTGGAGTGGCAGGGATGCTTATGGCAGCAACCCCAGTACAGGTGAGAATTCCATGAATATACTCTTTATTGATATGTTAAATCTATGTTTTCTCTGCTAATGGCCGCATTTCCCGTTGAATGGCACTGCCCAGGTTGTTGTGGGCAGCTTCATTGCAGAAGGGAAAAAACCAAAGTCAGATCCTTTGAAACGTGAGCCTTCGTCAGCACCAGGACCCCAGATGGTAAGCTTTGGGACACCACATGCCACAAGCAGCCCCCTTTCTCAAGGGACCTCAAGTGAGTCGTCTGATGAACCTGGTAGCCCCCATAACCGTGGTTCTGGAGGCTGCAACAATACTGGTCAATCCATTCAAGGCATGTCGATGTACTCATCTATTGGCTGGGGAAACTCTCATTCTGCAAATACCCACTGAAATGATGCTGACATGAAGATGCTTCTCAGCTAACCTTAATATCTGGGTTTAGTTAATCATACTGCATAGCAGGTAGATATCATTCAAGGTGCTAACAAGTGTGTAGGAGAAACTCGTTGGGAGGAGATTATCTTGGTCACTAGACAGATTTTGCTGTTCCTATTGTGAATGGGGTGTGGATGGTGAGTGGCTTTCTGCCTAATATCTATTGCCATTCTTTGAGTTGCTAACACGTTGAACTGAAAAAATGCCTTCTCAGTTGAAAGCTGAAAACACACCACACCTACTTTCCAGATTTTTTTTCTTCTTTTCAAGTCCCACTTTTGAAATTTGGCTGTTACTAGTTTCTTAACATGCAAATGTAGCTTTTTTTGTGATTGGTGTCATGTGTTATGAATACTGATTGAATTTCCTGTATTGAAGTCTTAACTCGAACGATAAAATGCAAACAGTATATGGAGCACGAGTGCACATGTGTATGTATGTGCAACCTTGCTTGCTATGTGGCTCAAAAGGATGGGAATAAGTATTCGATTCAATGGTAGGGAACCCTTAACTATCCTAAGGTTTTGTTGGGTTTTCCTTGACATTGAACGATGCTACTGATAAACCAGTTCCCACAGACGAAGAAACCCTGCAGTCTGCATTGCTTTTTTCAGTACGCAAATTTATAAGAATTCCTAGGATATTAACCCTATTAGTACATCTTCGACTTATTCTGTGATTTGGGTGCTCATTTTATTGATTCGGGGTGTGCTGAGCAACTAAGTTGGTTTAAATTCTGATGGTCTTAGTTAAAATGTGCCACCAAAAAATAAAGGAGAAAAGATCCAAACTCAAAAAGCTTCACCATTGAGCGATATTTTATAGGAAAAAATTGACAGCAACTCTGTTTCTTATGCTTCTTTTTTGTGTTTGTTATATCTACACTTAACAACAACTGGAGCCTGTGATAGATTATAGAGGTCGGTATGTTTCCCCAGATTGTATATCAGAAGATTGAAAGAAAAAAATGCCAAGGAAGAAAAAAGTTAGACCAAGAAAGGAAGAAACAGGAACTTGGTGCACATTCCCTTGGGTGTGTGCTCCCTTTTTAATTATTTGGTAAAGAGGCAAGTGTTATCTTCCCTCCAAGCAATATCTTAACGTATTGAGAAAACAAAAAGTCCATGCTTTGGAGGCCTGGACTTGTAGGACCTCTTGTGCTTGAATTTCCTTTTATTTATAACTTGGACGTATGGGAGATTTCCCTCTGCATGTGTCCCCCAATAATTCCCTTATTCTCTAGTGATGGAGATGTTTACTGGCTTGTTGAAAATTGAGAACCATGGCTCAGCGGATTTTACTGAAGCACTAGGGCTTCTGGTGACACGTAGTCCGAAAAAATTAGCAACATACTGACACTGGTTCACGTTTTCCAGCCACATGGCACCTGAGACCCTGGTGCTTCAGTGAAAGCGCTCTGAGAAATCTGCTTTGCTACTGCATAAACAAAGGCCTATTTGAGGCTTTCGCGACCCCAGTGCCTGTAAACAGTCTTGGGCTCGAACCTATTGTTTGTTTATGCAGTAGAGCTTTCTGAGCAGTAGGAAACATATCAAACATGAATGATCAAGATACAAGAAAATGTGCTTGCAGAACTTCAAGAAATTACAGTAAATTGGATTTCTTTTGTCGATCAATAGAGAATTGTATCATATTTGCTGGTCGTGTAGCTTCTGTATCAATATTATTAAACTAATTTCCTAAACTACCTGTGGGCTGCTCTAGTGAGTTATGTAGCTTAATTAGCAACTTTTCCTGTAGGTTCACCAAAAAATTGGCGAATTCTAAACGATATATATGGCAAAAAACACTCTAAAATATCAATGGTCATTATTTTGCTACACCAGTAACTACAATCCATTTGTCTGCCGACATATTTGTTGGGTTTAAACACAAAATGCAGGCTAAATTAACCCTGTTTGGTGGAACATTATGGGCATCACTCATTGAGCACCAGTCATTGATAAGATGATTAATTATGTGTTGAATAAGTTAATAATATTTAACAAAACCTTCCTTTTTGGAGGGTAAACTCCGTTTGAGCCCAGGTCTTCAATGTGATGGAGCAATGTATCAACCAATAGTGGGAGCAAGAACCTATGTTTAACCTGTTGTGAACTCGGACAAAAAATTCCATGCTTGGTTGGAATTACAGAACACCTTGTCTAACAGTTCCAAATACTAACTAAAAGGGTGAGGTTTGGGCCAGATTTAACCTCAAGTCAACAGGCCCAATCTAACAATTAGATCGAGTTGAATTGTCAGTTTCAAACCCTGGGTTAGGTTTCGTGCAAGGTTTGGGCTTGGGTTGAGGCATCAAGCAATCAGATCCAACCCAAGAACAATACTTTATACTGTTAGATAATGTTGTAAGATTTGTCAGAGTGGATTTCCTGATGCGAAAAAGCGTGCAGTCGACCGACCCTCAAGTGCCAGGCACTGGGCGACATGTGGAAAAAAAGTGAACCACAACATCTTGCGCCTATTTATGGGTGTTTTTTTTTTTTTTTTCACTTTTTCCATCACGTGTCACCTAGCACCTGGTGCTTGAGTGTCACTGCATGCTTTTTCGCTGGAGGAAATCCACTTTGAGGTTTTGTGTTGAGAGTAATGGTTGAAACGAAGAACCAAACGACTTGAGAGCAATCCTCAACTTCAACTTGGTTGGTTTGGCTTCTAAGATGTCATTATCCAATCCTAGCCCTGATCGACTAGGGTTCAAATTTGTGTAATTCTGGAATAATACGGTTAGAGAGAAATGTCACACATATGGCATCATGACCTTCAGTCTCAATTGTTCAGAAGGTCTTCTCCCTTGGACAGGACACTATCATAAATTCTTTACCACTCCAAATGATCCTAGCTGCCCAATAAAGAGCATCTTTTGTTATAGCCAAGTATCTTTTGACGGCAGCCCAAATAAAGATGATGTATACACACTCACTAAAATAACAGGAGAGGCAAAGAATAATTGTATTGTAAAATAGCAAGCATTTAACCTAAAGCTAAAAGGGATCACCATCACCAAGCCATACATAATATTGAAGAACCTCAAATCCCCAATAAGGTGGATGTTATGCTCTGGGTAAATACTAGAAAGAAACATATACCCCCCAAAATTTTATACTAACATTTACAATAATGTCATCAGACTTCTACAGAAGGTCATGCAAGCACACAACCCACTGAAAATCCACCCAATGACATCCAATTCACAGACCACAGGCCATGTGAACAGTGTTAGACAAAATAACAGTGGCATTCTCCCTCATTTGTCAAGTTGATGCCTTAGTTGGCTTCTCAAGATGAACTTCAATTTGGTTCACAAAGGTGAGCAAGGTGCTTGTCGGTTCCTAATTGGCTTCTACATTGGACAAGCCCTTCTATTTCACTATGTATTATATCTGTGTAGGCTTGTTCGGAAGGATTTACGAATGATGTTCAACCACAATACGTTCAACTTCTCTTAAAGGTGCAGTAGTAACATAGAATGCAAGTCATAAAGTGATGCTTCTTGAGAGATTTCCTTGTAAGCATAAGACAGCTAACATGGAAGACTGAATAGTACTTTTTAAGCCAAGTTGATAGCTGGAATTTGTAAGGGACTGCCTATTTGTACAATTATGAGAAATGGTCCTTCATACGGGACACTAGCTCTTCATGTGCATGACAAAGGTACTTGACATTTTTAGTCGTCACTTTCATAAGTACTAGTATATTCAACATTAAACATTTCAAGTTTTCATTTTTGATTGGACCATTTCTTCATTCCTTATGAAGCTTTCTTGGGATAGGTTCAAGCAACATTCTTTTTTGTGCTAATCATCTGTAAAGTGGTAAACTTGGGGCTACTCCCCCAGTAACCAACTACAGCCGTATGAGGAATGAGTGGTTGTTGGCTAGACACATGTTCAAAGAGCCTTTATTGATTGAGGGATTTGTTGAGGGTTAAAACAAAAATAAGCGAAATTTGGAAAAGTCACCTATATGTTTTGGTTGGCACTTAAAAAATTCTTACGTTATTATTGAAGGCATTAAATTGCCTTATCTGGCCATTTCTCTAGGATTCCTATTTATTGAGAAGTTAAATCATGTCCCAATGAGCTAAAACAGCTCAGTCCAAAACTGCCTCGTAAGTCTAACGTCTCAATTACTCAATGTTTTGGGATACTCACTAATATGTCACAATATTCATCATGAACAAATAGCTGGCCTCTCCCATTGAGTAATATGTAGCGTTCTTTAAGAAGTGACTGACCATGGCCAATATTTATCCATGCTCCCCAATTTTGGTAGAGATGAGATAAAGTCTATGGAAACGTATTCTTAAGACCTCTGTGATACAAGCAGTGGCTCAAGGAGCGCAAGAGATTTCTCTCTCTTGTTAGGGATTTACCTTAATCCCAGAACTGTAAAAAAGCAAAACGAAGCAAAATAAAGATCAAAAATAAAGAACAAAACACAGAAAACACTAGATTTATGTGGTTCACCCAACTTGGGTTATGTCCACGGAGTCGCTGCAATTTTTCACTATGATCGAAGAACAGAAAATAGAAGACGATTTAGTTGTTACGACTGCCCTCAACATTATATATATAATAAGGGCTACACCATAAAAGTATGAAATTATCATAATACCCCTGCTATAGTTGGATCTGCAAGTCAAGGAAAAAATGTACAGTACTATTAGGCTCCACATTTCCCATCATCTCTCTCTCTCTCTCTCTTGGTAAAAAAACTGATGTATTAAACTTCATTGTTCGTACATCTGGGAATTTTTTTGTCTATAACACTTTGTATTTCATTGGAGATAACACCTAGTGCTATGTTTAGACTATTATTTTTGAGTTTACTCTTGGCCACTAAGTGAGCTATATTATTCCTACTTCTACATGCATGTTGAATTATAAAGCTATCAAAGTTTTGTAGGAATTCTTTCTACTCAACTATGCAATTTCTTATTTCATTCAAGGATTCCTCCAAAAGGTTCTTTAAAGCTTCTATGACTATCTTTGTGTTGCCTTCTACGATGACCTTCTTGGCTCCCATGACAATAGTTGCCTGAAGTCCAAATAGGGTTGCTTCGCTCTCTTCTAGAAGTGGTGAACATATGCTCCGCACTTTGGATCGTATTAATTTGTAAGGCATTCTCCTTTTGAATTACAAACAATAATTTTCATGTCTGCCTTCTGCTTTATTGTAAAGGTGTTCTATCAAAATTCATCTTTATGAAGTCGCCTTTTGAGGTATCTATCTATTGTCATCATTTTTCCTCACTTCTTGGGTCCTTGCCAAGTCCTTTAGATCATTTATTAGTCTGCATGCACTAGACAATGATGAATGTATATTCCAAGATTTGTCATTGAAAATAATATCATTCTTGTTTTTCTAGATAATCTAGTAGTATATGAAGATGCATTCATATAACCATTTCCTATTCTTATTTGTTATTCCTTCCATCATGAACCAATTATTTAGCCAACTCTTAAAGTTATGAAACTTATCTCTCTTAGTCTTACCTATTGGGAGATGTCTTGATATATTCACTTACTTCATCTTGCATTTGTATCCCGTAATACCTTTCCTTTAGCAATATAATGATCTTGATGACCTATTTAAGAATGTGGTACCACTCTCGCATTAGTTCCTTTCTGAAGTCTCCCGATCATGGGACATACATTTAACTATTCTTTGTGAAAAAGAGCCCATATTTACACCCATTTAACTATTCTTTGTGAAATAGAGCCCATATTTACACCCATTTAACTATTCTTTGTGAAAAAGAGCTCATATTTACACCAAAAGTATCGAGTCTTTCCACTCTCAAGTAAATGCCAAAGTGGGGAAAAAAGTAGATGCCAAAGTGTCTTGGCCCTTTAGTTGGTATGGACTTTTTATTTCTTTTAATCTCAAGTGCTGTGAATTCTACCTTATGATGCTGCGTGTTCATAACATCTTTCATTCATGCCATTTGTAATCTAAAGCCAAGTTGAATTTATTAGAAAAAATCCTACCAACAAGGCTGTTTGAAATTTAGTTTCATTTAAGTCATGAAATGCGATATAGCCACATTAGCCATCTTTGCATAAATTTTTGGTCCAAGTAAGTCATGTCTCCACACTCAAAAGGCAATTGATCAATGAAACATTTCTCATTTTTCACATACAGACGATTCTTCCATATCAATCCAAATATGATGTAAAGGTGCCCAATGTACTTATTTAGTGTTGAGCTATAAACCACAATGTAATCTAGATACATTATAACAAACTTGTTGAGGCAGTCATGAAAGATTCCATTGACTAACATACAAAATGTCATTGGGGAATTATTTAGCTCAAAGGGCATATCATACTTCACATCACGTGATACATATGATCTTAGGCTAATCACCTCCTGTTATGTTTTCTTGGGAATACCCTGATCTTAAGTTCACTTCTGTGAAATACTTTGCTCCTTAGAGCTAGTCAAAGGGATGAAGTACTCTTTTTTGCACTGTCACCTTGTTTAGGGCTCTAGAATCCAAACAAAGTCGTAATCTCCCATCTTTCCTATGTTAGAAGAGTAGTGGAGTGCATATAAGGCCTTAAAGGGTTGCATAAATCTAGCTTTTAACAACCTATTTAATTGGTTTTGGAATTTTTCAAATTTCGGAAGGGTCATTTTGTAGGGAGCTTTAGAAGGTGGCTTAGCCCCCATAAGCTAATTTTGTTGATTGATGGCTTATCATATGGGAAGGAATTGTGAGAATTCCTTAATCATCATGTCATCGAACTCCTTTAGTGCTTCCAAATAAATTAGCTTTCACTTTTTTATCCTTTCTTAAGTTGTAGGGCTGAGTACAACTTCCCATTGTCTTAATTGGAAACAACAATAATCTTGCATAGAGTCTCCCCAAACATACAAAGCAACTCTATGTAGGGAATAGACACTGCCTTATTTTCTTGCAAGAATTCGATTGCCAATATCACCTGAAAATTGTCCTTTAGAATGGCTACTAATTGAACTTCCCTTGCCACATCCCTAACTTGATGGAAATTGATTTTGTTTTGCCATTAACTAGTCAAGCAGCTGAGCTCATAGCTCTAATGTGGCTCAAGGCTTTCTCTAACTTCAAGCTCAAGTAGAGTATTTCTGTACGAGGATCATGAGTATAATACATCATTTGTTCATTATTGTCTCTTATGATATTTGTGGGGTTCTTGAAAGAGATGATGGCATACTTTCTGTGATGTGTATGAAGCATTTGCTGCCATGTGGTGATGGGGTGAAACCATTATAGAAATTTCATTACTCCTGCTTGATTATTGGTCAGATCAGGGTTGATTTGGCACTGGTTGAGATAGACATATAAACGAGGAACATCAAAGATGAATGCAACTGTGTAAGCTTCAAAAAGGTACCAAAGGTAGCACAGAGATTCGGCTGGGAGGTGGTAATAATTTATGATGCTATGTAGGATGAGAAACGGGTAGTCAGAGTGAGGGAGGTGTTTGAATATTCTTCCATGGTTGAAAATAGAGAGCTCTAAATATTTATGAAAATTATTTTGGCTTCTCTTCTCCTGAAGAAATTCAAGAATAGTGGTTTTGACTTCAAAAGGTAGATCATGGACAGGTGTCAAAGGGTAAACAAGAGGTATAGGCATGGCTGATAGAATGGGTTTACGAGAGAAGTAATCAGCAAGGGTGTTTTCTGATCCTTTGATGTTTTTGACTTGGAAATCCCATCTTGAGAACCACTGTGCCCATCTGAGGAGTTGGGGATGTGACAGCAATTTTTTCTGAAAGTGGAGCATTCGAGGGAATGCACTCATGTCCATTTCTATTGTGAACCGGTGGCCAATTAAATGGAATTGAAATTTTTCGATGGCCCATTTGACTGCAAGGATCTCCTTGAATGTAGAGTGGTATTTTTGCTCTGCTTCTGTAAAAGAACCACTCTTGTAGCCACATGGGGCTCTTTTTCCTTGAAGTTCCTCAAAAAGGACTGCTCC
>JAOXJP010055011.1:0-15867 GCA_025762735.1 Platanus orientalis | reverse complement strand
ATAATGCTTTTTTATCAGGCTAACATATGTCCATAATTGTTACTAAGGAAAACTTGCCTAATATAATAGGTAGCAACACTACTCTTTGCTTTGGTGGTTGTGGCATCTCCTCTTCACATAGGATGTCATGGTTCAATCCCATGCAAAGGCAGGTGATTGCAGTAGAACATGATTCCTTCTCTTTCTTGGGTTGTGTGCGTGCAGATGAAGCTGGTCCAGCTTGTTATGTGGGCCAAATGCTAAGGAGGTTAACATGTCAAATCCTAAGTAACGAGTCAAAACAATGTAGAAATATGAGCATTATTTGTAGGCTAGACAAAGGGTCCATTAGGCTTGGTCCTTGAACAAGTACAATGACGGGGGAGCAAGCGATGTCACGCAATGCAATTTGTACCCAAGGGTTTTTTACCCCATATCGATCTTCACTGTAGAAGGATGATGCCCAGCCATCCGAGCATGAGGCATTGGCAGTGCTTAATATAGTTTAGTCCATTGCATTAGGGCTATAAATGGACTGAATGCAAAGCAGATATGGATACATACATATGCATATTCGCTCACTTAATGGAATATCGGATATTTAAACAAGATCTGCATTCATATTTGTTTACTTAACCGAATATCGGATATGAATCCGGATATGTCCAATTACACTTTTTGTTAAAAAAATTAGGGTTATCTACATATATTTAAACAAGATCCGTATTCATATTTGTTTACTTAACTAAATCTTGGATATGAATCCAAATGCACATTTTGTGAAAAAAAATTAAAGTTTTGGGTGGTGATACAAAAATTTTGGGGCTAAAAATATGACGTGAGGGAGAGAAGTGGAAAGGGATGGCACAATTAGTAACAACAATAAGAAGAGCAGAGACTAAAACACCCTATAAAAGAATTGAAGAAGATGTTAGAGATTTCTATACGTGTTGCTAATTCAAGAATAAAGGTGAAGATGATGATAAAGATTACAAAGATAATAAGAACCTAGTAATTGTAAAGATGGAAGATGATCGGTTGAGTACATCCAAAGAAGGGGAGTTGGCTATTGTGGAGATTTCATTTAAGTTTCCAGCTTAGGACTGTATACGAAGTGAATTCAAAGTGAATACAGGTATTTCCTAATTCACTTTAATTGTTAAATTTTAAATATATATGAATTTTTGTTCATTATCTGATGGATTAAATATCATTTATATTTATTGTTTGTTTAACAAACTAAATATCAAGTCAAATTCAGATATTCGTTTTATTAATAATGTTGTGCAGAATCAATCCCTTTATTTTGAATTCGTATGCAAAAAAATGAAAAAAAAAAAAAAAAAAAAAATGAAAACAACAATCCCACAACACACACAAATGATTTATATAGTTTGGCTTGAAGCGAAAATGGTGAGAGAATTTCACTATGAACAAAGAAAACAAGATATTACAAGAAGTGCAGAGGTACAATTCCCAAGAAATCTCATATAACCCACAAAGCCCTATTCTTTGCAATGTTGGCATACAAAAATTTGTAATTAATTAATTACAAATTTCCCCTTTCATGCATATGAACTATGATTCACAAAACAAGGTATAAAATGATTATCGCTTGCAAAGGAAGATGAATAATACCTTACCAAGGACATGTGGCTCGTGAAAGATTATGAGCATTTTTCACATGAAATAACAACACCGCAAAAAGCCCTTTTTGTAAGCTGAATTCTCACTCAGTTAAGGAGTTGTACAAATAGTCAAGTCTTTTCAACAACCAATCAAGCATTGTCATATCATTAAGTCTTCTACATAGACTAGAAGTCAAAGCTAAAAACAAAGCACCAAATATAAAGGGAAGTCCTAGAAGGAAACAAGTTGCATACCTTTATAAAAAAAAACCCTACATTCCATATGACCACTAAGCTTTCAAGCTCTAAAAAGCTTTTGAATCATAATATTTTCTGCTCTCACATTTTGGCATACTCCATACATCCAAAGCACTCTCATCCTTTCTCTCTTTTGGTTTCATCATCTTTCTCATGGTTACCCCTTCAAGTTGACACACTACAACAAAAATGGTCTTTGCCAGCGTTTAAAAAACTGTTTCAAGCCATGTTCGGAAAAATTCAGAAATTTTAGCCAACGAAAACGCTGACAAAAAACGAGTTAGTCAATGTTTTTATGATTTTGCCAGTGTTTTTAAAACGCTGGCAAACGTCACTATAACCAACATTTTGAAAACACTATCTAAAGTATGTCTAAATAAAAAGAAAAAAGAAACTATAAGCAACGTTTTAAAAACGTTGTCTAAAGTATGTTTAAATAGAAGAAAAAAAAAAAAACCTCAATGAGGTGAATGAATCTGAATGATACTCTAGAGTAAATGAATGGTGAGCCGGCTTCCTTGCCCTCTTTCATTTTCTTTTTCTTTCTTCTAGTGTGTATGTTATAACTAATAAGAAAAGATTAGACACATTATCAGATGACACAAAAACATAACCTAATTAAAGAAATAGAAGAGTTTATCCAATATCGATTCCATATTCAAGTCCCAGCAACCAAATAGATGGACCCAACCCCACTTTGGCAACACTTCAACCAGACCTGAAACTTGACCAAACAGGACCCAAACACGACGACGACGATAGGCCCCCGACTGACCCCAACATATATCAAATCGCCCCCACTTGGACTTTTGCCCCATCAAAACCAACACAGCCCTGCAATTTTTTAAAACCAACAACATTAGCCATTATAAGAAATTGTTAGGAAAAAAAGAAATATATCATCTGACAACACTCTACAAGTCCTAAATACAAGGAACAGGAGAAAGGACAAGACACAACCCATGGAGATCTTAGGCCAAAGAAATTGAGTCCTATTTATTCAACATATTGTATTTATTTTGCCAATCAAAAAGCTTATGGATCGAATGCTTAGACAAACCAAACAGGTTGTGGAAAAAAAAAGAGAGGCTATATATGCTCATCAATCAGGTCCATGTTCATAAAGAACATCCTTAGTGGTATTATGCAGAAGGGGTAGGCACAACCCCACTACCTTTCTACGTTACAAGCAGATCTTGCATGTCCTTTGTTCTCGATGCATATGTAAACTATATGTTATATTTGAAGTATATATAAGATTCAAAATGAATCATGTATTATATGTGTGTGTATTATGGGCTGTTTAGTTGTGTGGACCAAAGAGGCCCACATGAGTTACTTAAGCCCATGAGAGTGTTTAAAAGATTGGAGGGAATTTTAAGTGAAAAGTTTTGTTTTAAGTTTTAGTGTTTCCCTCTAAAACGAAGTACAACCCAACTCCTAAAGACTTTTGCCTTGAAAGTTTAGTTCCACATGGGAAGTGGGGAACTTCAACATCCACCTTATAAGTAAAAGCAAGACCCTAAGGGGTAATGGGGTTGAAGAGGAGAGGGGAGTTTGGGGATGTTTGTTTGTATCACGCACACGTGCATGTATCGAACCAAGTCAAGCTGGGGCGTGGGTGTGGGTGTGGGTGTGGATTACACGAATTAATTATTTTAATTTATTTAAATGTTAAATATTTATTTTAATTAATTGGTTGCTTTATATTTATTTTAATTAATTAGTTGCTTATTTAGTCTTTGCATTATATGGTAATATATTATTGGCACGATATTAATATATTCTATAATCAAGAGATTAAATGAGGATTAATTACGTGTTTAATATTTTCCAAAAGAGCCTAACTCTTCATGGAAAGTTTGGGTATAATTGTGCATCGTCTTCTATAATAGAAGACAAGGAGAATGAAGGTACACACATAAAATATTCCGTGCGAACCAATCTTCTTCTCCATCTTCGATTACCATTATTTTCTTTTTGATTCAATTTGATTTTCATATATGCTACTCCATTAGCACTGGAGGTGGGTCTGAGCTATTCATGTAAGTCTGTTAACCTATGCGGGGTCTATCAGAGAGGTTGGTGCTCCTGAAGGTGATTGTCGATCAAGCCTACCGTACCTGCGACAGGATGACAAATATCACTTTAAGAACAGTGTTTTATACGTGTTTAACCACTAATGATAAGTTGTCTTTTACTCTCTTAATTTACAAATATTGATTCGATACGTATTCTATTGGACTGTATCTGTTACATATCAGTACTACCATCATTTAGTTCTGTTGGATATTGAATTGCCTCATTATTTGAAGAAATACATTTCTGTGTTGCTACGAATTCAATTACTGTTTACAAGTGCAACATATGCAGATTGGTTATTGTTAGATTCAGAGCTTTTTGTCCCCAAGGGAGAAACCCATGGCATACTAGAGAATCCTTGTTTTGAGAACTATTGCCAAACATAGAAGGCACTTCTCTGTGTGCTATATTAAACATGATTAAACTAGAAATCTACAAGATTGAAGAACAATTCGCCACTTTTCCCTAGTTTTGTAAATGATGAGATAAACCTCAGCTTCAATTTGAATTCACTAGATTATAGTCTAGTGATATCGATGATTGTATAAGTTATGGACTGTAAATTTTTTCTGAAATTTTGTTTTCTGGTTGGGGTCCATCTAACCCTGAGTTATCGGCCCCTTACCCCTAAAAAGAAGTTACCTGGGAAAGTTTTAAAACTTAAAAAGAATATACTGTATATATTATACTGTGGATCTAAAGAGTGATCTGTACATTAGTGAATTTTGCTGAATAATAAATAGATCATAAACTTTTATGCACCATTATTACGACAATTGCATCTGTGTTGATTGAAAGGTACAGTGTGTTGTTTTAGGATTGACTTAATTCAGCAGGTCCAAGAGAGAAAATAAACAAGCATAAAGTAAAATTTAGATGTCTGAAGCTAACACACTGTTGAAACGCAATCTTGAGGCAGCTGCGATGCACATATAATAATTCTGTTTACTTAATTTGAACATCGTCTCATCGTAGACTAGAAAGTAGAAAATCAGCAGGATGAAGCAATGAAGCCTTAATATGAAGCAAATGTTACTTGGTTCTCATTCTCCAAATCTCTAGTGGGATGTTATCTTTAAAGAACAAGGCCACCGCCAATTCTACCACATTTGACTGAAGAAAATATGTAAATAAAATCATTTATTGGTGAGACCAGGGTTCTTCTCTTGACCAATCCTGAGAGATAGTCCTAATATTCCAGCATCCAGATTCACACCCAGCATCATTTCAGACTTTCAATTGAACATTTCAGTAGACCTTAGTGATTAACTACCATAGAATAAAATATCTCACTACGTATACTTCGCTCTCTTGTCAAGGATTTATGGGTTATTGAGCACTGAAGAGCTCCTTCTAGATGACTCCGAAAGGATTTTATTCTTTCTGTCCTTCTCTTGTTCATAATTTCAGATTAATGCTTCTTTTGCTCTTATAAAAGATAAAGAAAAAAGGAAGCTTCTATGGTGGAACCTACTCCTGAGCAAGCGACCAGTTGGGGAGATTAAATAAGATTACACAATGCTCCAAGCTGTGTTTTTGTGGTAACTTCTCTAAAGGAAAGGAAAATACAAGGTTCAAGGTACATCAAACAACAGTAAATATTAAATAATCATATAATCACACTTATATCAAACCACTAAACACCTTTCTCACCTCACAAGTCATAAACTTGCTTGCCTGTGAACTTGACCTCGATGGGGTTCGCGTTCTTCCCTATTGATCGGAAGTTCTGGCCGACTCCTTGACGGCCTGGGTTCACCTTCTCCGGGTAGACTCCATCCTTGGGGTGGAGGTACTGAACCTCACCATTTGGGAAGACCCTGTAGAATTGGTACTTGATCTTGTACTTGGACCTCAATCTAGTCCCAAGTGCCAAACACTGCTCCTTCCTAGCCAATTTAAGCAAATTAGGTCCTTGCCTCATTATAGCAGCACCCCCAGTAGGCATTTCAAAGATTTGTTCCTTAGGAGAGTCCCATGTAATCACATAGAACTCTTCAACCTGAGCCTTGCGCAACAAGCCCCCTGTGCTGCCACCAAAGATTGGAGAGGGAGTACTGGGGTCCAACTCAGGTGGGGTGAAACCCACGGGAGCCTCCTTTGTAGGAGCTTCAACATTCTCGGCAGCCTTAATGGTTCTTCGTGCCACAGAGAAGTTGAGTGGTCTTGGACTAGCGAATAATGATGATAAAGGAGATGGTTTCCATGGAACAAGGGCACGGCTTCCAGATTTGAGGGTAGAGAGGGTTGGGGTGAAGAGTGTTGCTTGGGCTGCCATGGCCATCGAAGTTTGGAGGAAAGAAAATGGTAGTTGCTGTTAGTGCTAGAAGGTGTGTGGAATCATAGAGGTTGTGGGTAAGAGAGTACAGGGTTTTAGATGGGTGATGGAAAGTGGACCTGTGGGATTGGATAAGGTGATATGGTTTGGACCAATGAGGATGCCTGCTTTTGATACGGAGTCTTACCCACACCGGCTTCTTTTTCTTCCGCCATATCTATTTCTTGGTCAAAGTTTATAGTTTCTATTTTTTTTTTTTTTTTTACCCGAGAGATTCGTCAGGGAAACTCCGTCTAAGCCCGGTGAGGATTTTATTCACCGACTCCTAACCTACACCGCATCCGCTGATGGTCAAACGGTTGAAAACATCGGCGCCAAAAAGTGATTTTCACTTTTTAGAGGAGTGTAAAAACACTTCTAACACTGATGTGGCCCCTGTTGACCTAGGCGTTTGCATACACCGAGTGTAGAAAAGCCTCACCAGTCTAAGCCGGCTTGGATTTTATACGCCGACCCCTAACCTCCTCTAATATCTGCTGATGGTCAAATGGGAGGAAACATCAGCGCCAAAAGTGATTTTCACTTCTTAGGGGCGAGTGTAAATCACTTATGACACTCATGTGGCCGCCCCTTGACCTAAGCATTTTCTATGCCGATACTAACCTCCTCTGAGGTCAAGGGGCCGCCACATCAGCATCAGAAGTGATTTTATAAATGCCCCCAAAAGTGTAAATCACTTTCGGCGCTGATGTTTATGCCCGTTTGACCTTCGGCAGAGGTAAGAGGAGGATAGAGTCGGTATATAAAATCCAACCCGGTCTAAGCGAGGATGGATTGTATCCACTCTTATCTAGCGCTCCTCTCCGCACCCTGTCAAGGGAGAGGCATGTCAGGGCCGACAAGTGATTTTCACTTTTTAGTTTTTTGTTTTGTTTTTTTTTTTGGCCGAAAGGGGGGGGGCACTTGTTGGCATTGATGTGGGCATCCAATAGAGTGCAGAGAGGAGCATTAGATAAGAGGAACGGATACAATCCACCCTCCGTGTAAGTAAGTGTACGTCTGAACCATTCAACCAAAGTGAAGATTGGCGAAGAGGATTGGGAATGCTCCCCTTAACTATTGCTAACCACTGCCCCTTGACGGGCACATCAGTGCTGAAAAGTGATATGTGCCCCCCAAAAATTGATTCTGATGTTTCCGCCCCCTATCGGGGGCAGAGGTTAGCAGTTTTTAGGAGAGCGTTCACAAACCTACCTCGAAGATTGGTGGTGGAAGTTTCAAATTTATTTGTTTTATTTCAACAGCCAAACCGTTTTTTTGAAAAGATTAGGTACAAATGAATTTCATGCAAACAGGGTCTGGTGCAAACATATACCAAAAAGCGCCCGCCCAAAAAAAAGTGTAAATCACTTTTTTATGTTGATGCGTCAGCCCCTTGGTACCATTTGCACCTGTTTGTACGAAATTCATTTGTACCTAATCTAGCGAAACCTTTTTACATTTTTTTTTCTTTGGTAAACAGCTCAACTTGATTGAATCAATAAGAATGATAATTACAAGATTTAGAATCAATAATCATAGCTAATTCACTAGAGATATGTGGCTTGTTCCATTGTTGTGATAAATGTTCCCTTGCCGTGATAGCTGCTATACAATGAGCAGGATCAGGGAGCATAGGAAATTTGAATATATGTGGAATTTGTTAGGAGTCTTCAGCAGTCTTGAATTATTGCCTTTATACGTCATGGGGGGCCCAATCTAACCTTTGTAAAAGGGAGACTATGGAGAGGCAATCTCCTTCTATTATGGTGTGGTGATTTGAGTAGTTGCGGGCTAATTGTATATCAATAAAGAAACCTCAGGCTTCGACTTCTTCTGCAAGACATCCTTGTAATTGTTTTGAGAGTCTGCCCCAAAATTCACCCTTATGGTTTTGGATAGTAGCTGCAGTTGCTCCTAAATGGTGTGTAGAACCATCTACATTGACTTTTAAAATGTTAGTCGAAGGAGGATTCCACTGATAATTAGGCATTTCTTCGGCCATTGTAGTTGGAGTTTGTGAGCCACTCCCTTCTCCATTCTCTCCTTGGTACTCATTAGCCATGTAGACCGTGTTAGAAATAACCCTTCCAGATAACATTGAGCATCTTGAGAATAGTTTATTGTTTCTTGCTTTCTAGATTTGCCAAAGAGTGATAGCCCCCATTCTAAAAAATTAGAGATTTGGATATAGTAGAGTCCAGTCTTTAATCCATTCTTTGAAGCTTTTGAATTGTTCCTTGATTCTTAGACCCATTGGAAAACCAAACCAAACCACTTACACAAATTCACATTGAAAAAAGATATGGTCTAAGGTTTCTGGGTGGAAACCACACATTGGATAGACTGCATCTAATTCAGGGATGAATTTTGATAAATTCACTCTCAATGGCAAGGCGTCCTGTAAAGCTCTCCATATGAACATAATGATCTGGTGAGGAATATCTGTGATTTTCCAAAGGGTCTTTATAATCACGTGCATGCCATCATTAGAAGCCAAGGAAGATGAGGGAAGAGATGTTTGAATTTGAGTATACACCAACTGTGTACTAAACTTTCTAGAAGGAGTCAATGTCCAAACTAAGGTGTCATCTTCATGTGCATCTTCTTTGCTCAAATGAATCCAAGAAATAGATTCTACAACTTGAGGATGGAAAATGTTTCAAATCAACTGTGCTCGTCATGTTCTGGTCATTGGATCAATTAATTCATATACTTTTTGATAGGAGGTATCAGTTTGATTTTCTCCAGCCCTATAAAAAGTTGTAGAAGGAATCCATGGGTCTGACCATATATCAATGTTGTTGTCATTTGCCATTGTCCAACATGTGCCTACTTGTAGAAGCTCTCTACATTTTAATATACCCTTCCAAATGCAGGAGGTGGAATGAGATTTTTTGATATTCTAGAAATTTCCATTGAATAAATATTTAGCTTTGAGAAGGCGAGCCCAAATTGAATCTGGATTTTGTAAAAATCTCCACCAAGTTTTTGTGACCATAGACTTATTAATAGCCTCTATTTCCCTTATGCCTAATCTGCCATGATGTTTGCTGATTTGGAAATACTTCCATGCTTTGAAGTATATATGCTTTTTCCCTTCAGAAAATCCCCACTAAAAAGCATGTTGAATTCTATTAATCTGTCTGCATATGGTTTTGGGAAATAAGTGTGTTGCCATAGAGTAGACTAGAATAGAAGCAATAATAGCTTTATTAAGGATAGTTGGCTTACATGGGATAAGAGCTCTGACTTCCATCCTTTGAAGTCCAAAGGGACTTCAAATCCCTCTGGATTTCCATTAATAAGAATAGAAAATGTGGCAGATTGAATACCAAACATAATTAGATTATGGAAGTCATCACTAAAGCCAAACCCCTTAAGGATGGAACTTATAAATTTTCATTCAAGTTGTCATAAGCCTTGGACATGTCTAATTTGAACACAAAAACACCATTGCAACCTCTCATCTTTTTTCATTGAATGAAGTAGTTCGTAGGCCACAATAATGTTGTCTTTACATGTCTACCCGATGTAAAAGAAGCTTGTAATGGAGAGATAAATCTTCTCAAGAGTGGACGGATCCTGTTGGAAATTATCTTTGCAACCACTTTGTAGGTGACATTGCAAAGAGATATGAGTTTGAAATCAGTCGGGGTCTCACAATTTGGTACAAGAGCAATAAATGTGTGATTAACTGCCTCCGAAATACTTTTTCTTTGAAAGAAATCCTGAACAAATTGAATAAAATCCATCCCAACTACATCCCATAGTTTTTGATAAAAAAATTGCTTGTATTCCATTTGGCCCAGGGGCTTTTAAGAGGTCCCATGCAATTAGCTACTTCTCGTATTTCCTCTTCCAAAGGAATTGGGGTCAAAGATTCATTTTCTTTAGAATTAATGGGGTTGTATGTGAATGTGAAATCAAATGGTATGATCTCAAGATTAGAAGAAACAAATATCCCTCTGAAATATTGCACAAAACAGAAGGAAATTTCTTTGGCCTCCTAAGTCCAAGAGTTGGAAGGCAATTTGATACTGAATATTTTGTACCTGTTCCTTCTGTGAAAAAACCCAATGGTTCTATCTCCTTCCTTTGTCCAGGAATTCCTTGCTCGTTGATGCCAATAATCTTCTTATCTTTTCAATAGCTCATTATGTTTGTCTATTAGTGCATTCTCTTTTCGCAAGAGCACATCAGAAATTGCATCAGATTGAATGCCATTCAATCTACCTTTAATATTGTTTAATTCTAGATGTACATTGCCGAGACACTGTTTATTCCACTAACTGATGTCTGTTTGAAAATTTTCAATTCTGTGAGAAGTGGGGCTTGGGGGTTTGAATTCCAACATGATTCTACAACTTCTCTGAATTGCTCATGTATGAACCACATTGCCTCGAGTCGGAAATGCATTTTTTTTTTCTCTTGACAGATTTTTGTAAATTCAACAAAATAGGGGCATGGTCACTATTAACAGTTGACAAATGCAAAACTAAAGCATCCGGGAATCGCAATTGCCAGTGGCCATCAGACAAAACTCTATCTAACATTTCCTTGATATGGAATTGGAGTCTGTGTTTGTTGGACTAGGTATAAGTTGGGCATGAAAATCCTAAATCCAATAATCCGCAATAGTATATCATCTCCCTGATCTCACTGTAATAAGAATCATACATGTTGCTCCCTCCAAATTTTTCAGAAGATTTGGCAATGGCATTGAAGTCACCCATACAGCACCAGGGGGTATTAACATTATCTGCAAATTGTTTCAACATATCCCAAACACCACGCCTTTGGTTTCCGTTAGGGTTTCCATATACACAGAGAAAATACCATTCAAAACAAAAGGCTTCATTGAAATTTTTTGAAATAATTACATTGTTACTAGAACTAATAACTTGCAAATCAACATGATCTTCCCAGAGCAACCATAAGGCCCCTGACCTCCCCCAAGATGGGACAATGTGGTCATTTTTAATTCCCAGTCTTCTTGATACAAGTATGGCTTTCTCCTCTGGACACTTTGTTTCTGACAGGAACATAATGTTTGACATAGTTGCCTTGAGTAGCTATTTTATTGTCAGAATTGTTGAGTCACTACCCACCCCCGGCAATTCTATGATATCAGCTTCATTTTTTGTGCAGTTGTTCCGGGCTAGCCACCACCACCTTTTCAGAAGTTGAGGAGATATGAACTTTGTTATTTTTTACTTTCCCAGAGATTCTGTATCACTGTAGATTTTGAGCTTGTTTCTTAATATTTTTCCTGAGAGTTGCATTAATTCACTTCTTTAAATTTGTAGGAGAATCAAATAGTGAAGCTCTAATTTTCCCCATTCCTTTTTTTGCTCTAGGGACTATTCTCATCATACTCACCTTTGTTGGATTTCATCGTAACAACATGGAACTTGGGAGATGAGACATGGGTTTGGGAACTTGTTTGGAGTCAAAATTGGTTACTTGGCCTGGTGTAAGGGAGCTGAACCGAATTTTTGGGCCGGATCCATGGCTTCTGCAAGTGATTGAGTTTGTGGGCCCACCAAGGGAGCCCATGTTGGCGCACGCTTCCCAATCCATATGAGTTGAGTTTTGCTTGACCGATTCTGTTGGATTTCCTTTTGGATTGCTAACAAAGGATTTGGAAGATATCCCACTGATTTGGACTCTTGTTGATAGATAGCTTCGTCAAGACACCATCCAAATTGGTAAAAGTTTTAAGGCTTTAATAACATTTTTCTCTTTACCATCAAAATTAATCTAAATAAAAACATAAATACAAAAAGAATCATCTTTTTGGGTTTTTAGCTAGTTTCAAGTTTTATTCACTTTGGGCTGGGCTGGACTGGACTGAGTTGGGCATCAGATTGAAATAACTTGAGCTTGAACCCAACCCAAAAATTAGTTAGAGCCCTAACATTTGGGGCATCGGATTGAAATAACTTGAGCTTGAACCCAACCCAAAAATTAGTTAGAGCCCTAACATTTGGGCCTGAGCCCAGCCCAGCCCAAAACTGAACTTGTCCAATCTGCCTGATTTTCGGGCTGGTCAAATTGGGTTTCGGGCCAACCCGACTCAATTGACAGCCCTAATTTTAAAAGAGGAAGTAGAGTTAAAATAAGTATGAGACATGCAGAGAGAGAGAGAGAGAGAGAGAGAGAGAGAGAGAGAGAGAGAGAGATGTGGGTGAGAAGAAATAAGGGGAAAAATAAGGATAAAGGATGAGTAACCATTTAGAATCCAACTAAGATATAAAATTGAAGAGGGAGAGAGACACATGGTAATTTTCTAAAAAATTAAGAAATTAGGTGGGATTGTCCTCTATTCATTTATTTATATGACAAGCTGTGTTTATTGATTGCTGCGCCCAGCACAGATTCATTTATGCTAAGGTTTATTAATACTGACGAGCCAAATGATCAGCTGCGTGACCATATGTGATGAGTACCACAGATTGACATGTGATATGTTTTTAAATTTGGTGCATCTCTTTGAAATGAACACATTTTTTTTTACCTTTTAGCCATATGCATACCACATGTCAGCCCGTTTTCTCACACATTCGGTTACAAAAAATTTGCTGTCACACATTTGGTCACAGAAAATTTGCTCCCAGTTAAAAAATTAAAATATGAACAAGGATGTTCTGTCCAGGATTGTATCTCTCCCCCATCTCCCTGGGGTGTGAGGGGGCAAAGGTACAATCCTGAACAGAACATCCTTACGGTTAAAATACATTACCATGCAATTGTTCCCAAAACGCAATTTGTATATAAAAAATATTAAAGCTCCAACCAAATTTGGACGAGAATATTAGTTTCTGTATGTGTTGTATCATAAACATTTGTTGCACGATACTTCAGAGGATCCTGGTTCTGACAAATATTCTCTGCACCAGTCTCATAAGAGGGGTGTACAGGTGTACTCTGCACCCTGGTGTAGAAAGGCTGAAATCATCCACGCCACCCCCCCTATGGGACACTGGGGGGGGGGGGAATCAATTTACTTTTTGGAGATTTTTGATTCTCCCGAGTGTCCCATCAGGGGGGAGTGGCGTAGATGATTTCACGCCGGAGTAGAGGATATGGCTCCTGATTCAATACTAACTAACTAGGGCCTTATTTCTTTTCTTTTCCTGGTAGCTCCACGGGTCTGCTAAGTGCCGCATCATTAGAGCCAAACCCGCAACCTAATGGGAGAGGCAGATTTCAACACAATACTACAGATTACAGAATGCTACCAGATGGGATTAAACTTGCAACTTTTCTCCATGAGAGGCAATGCTGCAACCACCAGGATAAGGGGGGCAATGGCACTAGTAAGATAAAATTGAGATCAACAAACACCGTTTCATGGGTTTGCCACATCTCCCAATACTACCAGATTGTTTAAATGAGACACAAATGGGACAATTAAAGAATGGTATTACGTCCTCCAATTCTTTTTACTTCATTTCCCCCAAATCAGAGGGTAAAAGAAAATCTTCTGACAATATTACGATCAAACATGAACTCCCAACTTGTGCTACAGCATGTTGCCTACTTCACATAGCATACATATGGTCCTCCAGCTTATTTCTCCAGTGTCCACACTGTACAGTTGAAGCTTAATACCTAGCCCTGAAAATCATACAAACTGCATCATACCCATCTGGTGGAAGGTTCAACTTCAAACAGCTAAAGGTGAAAGTTATAGATCTACACTACAAAAGAATAGTTTATGGTAAAAGGGCAGTCCCAGTGCACGAGGCTCCCTCCACTGCAGGGTCTGGGGAGGGTCAGATGTACACAACTTTATCCCTGCAAGCAAAGAGGCTGTTTCAGTGACTCAAACCCATGATGCCCAGGTCACAATGGCGGGCTTACTGCATGGTCCAAAGGTTCAAAATCTGTGAATGATCGTTCCAACAACCCAGGGTGTTTCAATGCCTGTTTCAGAAAAGTTAGTTTTTGAACCTGTTGGTAATTTAACAGCATAGTTTGTATGCCCCTTGAGTATATCATAATGCTTCATCAGCGTTATAGCATAATCACATAATCATTCAAGGGATATAACCACATTTTAACATCATTATAAATCATAATGTACATCACAACTAGTTCTCCTTTGGAGCGGGCATCAGCCGTAGTCTCTCCTCTGAGGCTCGATTCCCAGCAACTGCCCTTTCTTCTGATAGTAGGGACTGTAAGTCACTTCCGTTGGCCAAGCTGTTGAACTCAACTGCTTTAGATGGTATTGCTGGATACCTCCGCTGATACAGTGTCATTAATCTCTTCACAGATTGCAGGTACTTACGAGTCATCTTGTCGTTCATGATGTGGGCCACACTATTGGTGTAAATCTTCTCATGGGCCGAACGCTCATGGATACCAACCATAGTCACACCAATAGGCCAGGGTGCATTTCGAATGGCCATCTTTATATACTGGTCCATTGCAGCCAAGTAGTCTTGCTTCGTACAGCAACCAACCACCACCAACAATGCTTGATGGATATCATCTGGAAGTACCTACAATGGGAGTCCATGTGTCAGCATATTGAGCTCACAGCATTGTGCATCAGTAAAAATACTAAGATTCTGATTTATTATGGATAATAAACATGTTTAATCAAAAGATACCATTATGCAGAACAAAAAAACTCGAAGACAAAAAATAATAATAATAACAATAATAAGGAATAAAAAATGCTGTGAACTAGCAAGTTTTTTGATTTACCTGTTAATGCTTACAAACAGATATAGCTCTTTTTGAAATGATAGCCTCCCTCTTATATTTGAAGAAGAGGGTACCCAAACAGAGATCTACAGGACAGACATCAGGCCCAAAACAGGTCTACTCTCATTTATTGTTAGCCCATTTCCACCAGCTCAGGCAGATGAGCCTCTAGGGCTGAGCCAACGAAGTCCACCCAAACTGGCTCATTTGGAGAGAGAGAGACACACACAAAGATTCCCTAGATATCTTCTTTCATTTCCTTTTCCACTTGTAGAAGTTTCATTTTGGAAGATGCTCGTTGAGAAAATAAGGTTTTCTTTCCAACATGAGGCTTCCTTCCTTTCTATAATTAGCAATTTATTTCTTTTCTTTCTTTGCAGAAGTTTGTTATTCTCTTCAAATTTCGTATTGTGACTCCTCTTCTTATGGAGGTGAGACTTCATCATCTTCTTCTTCCTGGTTGGTGAAACTCCAACCAAGGGGTTACAAATGTGAAGCGAAACACTACCAGTTATTCTTGTTTCCTATTACATTTCTGTCTTTTCACTTTTCTTTTTCTTTCCTATCTGTGCTAACCAACATTAATGGTCTGCTACTCTGTTTGGTGTGCAGAACACCTTCATATTTATGGTGTTCTGCACTACAAGGGCTAATTTATAAATCATAATGCTTAAATAAGGAATAACAAACCAAAAATTCTCAGGGTTCACTATTCTTCATACTTGCCAGTTACCACAAGTATCCCCTTCCCCCTTTTTGTTCACAGGCGTGCAGGTTAGTGCAAAGGATCTTCTCTGCCGGCCTATGACCTGTTAAGGTCCTGTCTAATAGGTGGCAGGAGATGATTGGTGGGAAAAAGTGAATTGCATTTTTCAAAAATTG
>JAOXJP010055000.1:0-15868 GCA_025762735.1 Platanus orientalis | reverse complement strand
AAATTCTACTTCACATGGTAATGGTTTGGATTAAAAGTTGGTATTAGTTACAAGTATGAATGAGTTAAGTAAATGTAAGAACCAAGTAAAAATAAAATAAAATTAAGGACCCTTTTATAATATTCCGCTACAAGGGGTTTTGTATAAGCGAAAGAAGAAGAAGAAGAGTGTAAAGAAATTAACACTCCAAAGTCTTATCTAATGATGAAATTTTGGGGCATTACAACAAATGCCTTGAAAATTTGAAATGAAATGATTACATTACAGGTGGAAGCCAAACATGGCCTTAATAACCTGTTACACAAGTTTTCCTAATTCCTAGACTTTCCAAAACATAAAATTTTCTAAAGTCTAAACCACAAAAACTTAAAGACTTTATTAAAAAAAAAACACTAGTCCCCTTAGTATTTTGGTCATAACTTTCTCTAAACACTTCAGATTTGTGCAATCTTGGTCTCCTTAGAAAGGTAACTGAATAACCTATCTAATGACACTAAAATCAATACAAAAGGGTAAGTTTTGACCTTTTAAAAAGTTGGCTAAACATAAAAAACAGGATTACTCTATGTAAAAAAAAAACCCAACAATTTTTTTTGGATACCATTCCCCTTATCACATGGACACATAAAATAAATGTTACCACCTATATGATCCTTACTATACCCACGTAACATTCTTCCTTGAATCTGGCTCTCTTGTGAGGCGGCACATACATAAGTCTTGATTGATTGTCCGCATCACCTCGGTCCCTCAATTGGTAATACCATCAAAATCAATTATAATGGATGCTATGTAGGGAACCCAAGAAATTCTGGTGGTCCTATTGGATAAGGAGGCTCAGTTCATGCTGACCAAAGCACTTCTTTTTGGTCTTAGCCAGGCACACTCACTTAGATTCCAGAGCTTAATGGTAAAGGAGAATCAATCCACTGTTAATGGGTAGAGGTCCTGGGATAGAAGAGGTCCGTGGCGGCTATCCCATCTGACTAGGGAATCCTGATTCTTGCATCTTCACTAAACATCTTATTCCACGAGATTTGCAAATGAGAAAATCAAACAAGGGGTTGGGAGGCCTTTATAAGCAGTTTTGCCTCTACATTATGTAATTCTTTTCTTTTTTTTATCAATGAAAATTTCTGTTATTCTACAAAACAAAACAAAAAGGTGGGATATGATCCAACATATCTTCACACATCATTCTTCTCTATTTATAATGTGAATTGTTTTCATACAAATTTCCACTATGCAAGCAACAAACATAATAAAATAGACTGTAGAATGCAAAAGAGTACAAATGCCATTCCATTTAATGGAATTTTAGATAATGAAAATTCTACATTGTTCTGGAGTCATGGGAGCTACTTGATATATAAACCGTTTAACAATAATTCAACTAGACTATTTACCACATTGCAAGAACAAGAGATCAGTCAATCCTTAGCTTCTTCTTGCAGCATCTTAGAATCTTGAAGTGTGTTAACATTTCCAAAGGGGTTCCTAACTTCCTTACGCGCTTTGTGTCTTCCACAGAGATAGATATGCAAACTCTTAGATGCATGGACACCATAATGGACTTGGCCTCTATTAAGATTAATCATGGTTAATGGAACTTTTGGGGTGGTCATGATTAATTCAAGAAGGCCATACAAAATTCAAGTAAACTATCTCTTTATTTTTGTTGAATATTGTATTTGTTACATCCTATCTTCCACAACTTCCAACTTCCAACTTCCAACTTCCAAGTAAACTCTACAAATTAAAGCTATATGGATGGTTTCTTGGTAACATTCTACACTTGCAGACACTTATGTGGTTGTTTAAACTTTAAAGTGGATCATAACATTTGCTAAGCGACCATACTCTTTTAGAGGTTAAAGCTGACATGTTTGGAGATCTTATTTTTTGGATATATGCATGTGTAGTATATAAAGAAAAAGTTGGATAAATCATATATGTTTCAGTAAAAGAACATACTTCCAGTTTCAGAAGATGGTCTGCAGCTTACAGTTAATGACTTTTCAGACCTGCTTGATAGCACCAAACCTGCAAATTGTAGTGGTTTCTGCCTCATCCAACTTCTAATTCCATACAATGTTTGAAAACTACCAGATTTGTTTCTAGGGAAGTCCGAATAAAAGGTTGACAGTTTAATATGTGAAGCACCTCCTAAGCTACCTGGAAAAAAAAAAGGCATAACACAAATGACTCAGATATATGAAAAACTACACAATTTTTTTCCCGGTTAGATATACATGCTTCAATTTATTTATTTTTGATACTTAATATGCATGCTTCAATTGAGAAGATTGCAAAGTTTTACATAAAAAGCTCAAATGAGGTAGAAGATTTACTCCCCACAAACATAGCAACTTTATTATAAATAGAAAAATGAACATACTAAAGATGTTCATGGATGAAGTAAAATATATATGTATATCACAATGAGCAAAAGTACCACCCAATTTTACTATGAAAACAAGCATTTGACAATCAGAAAGCTGAAAAACTCAGAAGATGAAATCTAAAATGTGATATAATATGGCCGTACTGATGCTCATAGTAAACAGAGATTTTCCATTCTCTACAGTGTGAGTGTAAAAGCCTTAACCATAATGTCTAATGATGTTCTTTTCTTCATAACCCTCATTATAGTACATATAGTATCAATCAGATTCATTCTGTTTTCATGCATTATTTTTCAAAATATTGCTTTGTTTCATACAACTAATGCTCAACATATGTCATTAGACTCATTACCCACTCACAGGATTCCTCTTCTCACATTTTGATTGAAACATAAAAGTTCTACTTAATCAACAATGTGCCACTCATGAAGCTTAGTTCTGTTGTGCAGGTTGCTGATTCTCCTAATTTTTTCTATGAAAATGCTCCATATTTACTTATACTAATCGGTAACAAAGAAATTTTTATATACACATTGGGTGGACAACTGTGACTGGCAAAGTGTGGGCCCTTCAATCTTTTTTCGGTTGATGGATTCCTTTAGTTGCTGTGATTGGAGATGGCCATGGGAAAGCGAGGCCCTGATTGAGGATGACAGACATTGTCAGGATGCATTTGTTTTGTCAAGTCAAAGTCAACCAATGTCACCGACTCACCGACATACCATGAAGCAAACCTAGCATCCAATGCTTTGGTATATTTTTGTTCTAAACATCAGGTCCCAAATCAGTGGTTTCATGTTCCACCATTTTCTTTCTTTTCCTTCAGTTTTTTTTTTTTTGGTAATGATAAAGCAGATTTTATTCACAAGAAACGTAAGAATGATCCACCATTGTATAGAATTCTATTTTGAATTACTGTAAAGGTAGATCAACCTCCAGGGTGATGCTTGTAAATAGAGAATAAGATAAAGCTAATTCAAGGACAAATCAAAAGAGGGAAGATGACTCAGAATATAAAAGGTGCATTGTCATCTCCAGACCACCATACAATCCTCTTGTAATAACAATTATAAGAGTGGAATGCTCATTACTTTCCAATAAGCCAAGACATACTGTAGTATTGCAATAGCTTAATGGTGAGAAATATCATTGTTATCTGTTTAATTTTCATCCCTTGTGCAGAAACACCCAGGAGTTTTCTATTTTCATGGACATCCACCCAATCCATGAAAGGACCTAAGTCTTCAGTATGTACTGCCATTGTCCTTGATACCCATAAACACTACCATATAACAAGCCATCTTCTCCTTTAAGATGTACCAAGAAAAACTGCGATAATCTATTACAAGTAGGAGACAAGGCAAAAGAAGCAAGCACCACAACAGATCAACAGAGAGCAGGGGAACTCTATAAAAGTAGAGCATCCAGGAGCATATGATGCCATGATGATTCTGATATTAACAATCAATCAAATCTAGCATTTATGACTTATCAAGAAACTTCGATAAAAGATTTGGTTCCAAACTCTTTGTACTTGGGTAGAAGCAGCAACATTAACCATTATCCCAACGTGCATAATGTCGTAGAGTCCACATTGATTAATGAAGGTCAGGGTTACAGTGGCTGAGAACATCTAGGTCCTTCTCAATGATAGGGGAATGAAAAGAAGGAAAAACAAAACAGTATTCAACAATTATGCTGAACCTGCATTCAAGGTGATCACCAAAGCAAAAGATTGTATTTATTCTTGGAATTTGTGTTGGAAACGGTGTGAGAATCCCAATAGAAGGTCTATGGGTAGAGATAGTTGGCTATTGTAAAGAAAGTTTTTCTTTTTTATCTTCTAGTTCTGTCCATAAATGACAGCTCCCTATCTACAGCTTCTTTTGAGACTTCTTGTCCTCTAAATGCATATTTTTACTAATCAAAAGCAAAAAAAAAATGAAAAAAAAAAAAAAAAAGAGCAAGAAAGATACTGAAACACATCTGTCCTAGATGGTGATTTAAAATTCAACTCAAATCCACAAAGCCTGCCTTATCTCAAATACTTGGGGTTGGCTACACAATTCCTGTTTAGCCATTCCACATTATGTAAAGCTATATCTTCCATTAAGTCATACGCGCATTCATGTCTTTCCTCACTACTTCAACCCAATTCATTTTTGGCCTTCCCCTTGTCCTTTTAACATCTTCAACTTGCACCATCTCATTCCTCATGGGTACACTCTTTGGTCTCATGACTGAACCATCTCAGTCAATTTTCCCTCATCTTGTCACTTATTGGTGCTACTCCTAAGTTCTCACAAATGCATTCATTTTTTATCCTATCCTTTCTAGTTTTTCCACTCATCCATCTCAACATCCTCATTTCAGCTACACTCATTCTATGTTTGTGTTGTTTCTTGGTTCCCCAACATTCTACTCCATAAAGCATGGCTGGTCTTATAGTCATCTTGTGAAGGTGTACCTTTAATTTTAAGAGTTTTCATTTCACAGCTCCAAAAGCACCTTTCACTTAATCCACCCTACTCTAATTCTATGAGCAACATTCACTTCAAGCTCTCCCTCTTTATGAATGATGGTACATAGATAAAGAAAATGGTCACTCTGGAATTTCTATTGGTTATTATCTTAACTACTCCCCTGTTTCTACTATTTTTACTATTTTGCAATCCATATAAAAGAAGCAGTAATGCCTTTTTTGCCATCATTAACCCCCTCTTTCCCAACAATGCATTACTGTCAGCCCTAAGAAAGATGTTAGGCCCAATGAACCACAATTTTATCTCCACATTTGAAGAAGTGGCCTTTTTATTGAGGAAGGCACTGTGATGCTAGGAAACCTTGCAATGGGACCAAACCTCCCTCACATTAGAAAGGAGTTAAACAAGCAAGATAAAAGACAGGTGGAATCACTAAAGATGACGATGGGTTCCAATTTCAACAGGAAACATCTGTCCAAAGCATTACCTTAAGTATTACCACAAAAAACACAGAACAGAAAGGATTCCTGGATTTGTTATCATTTTATTTCTTTTGTCACTCCAAACTCTGAGCGGATTTTATGGTTCAACTGCAATGGTGTTGATCGGTCAGTTGTCAGGGGTACTAATGTGTGTCTAGCAAGCTTAGTTTACAGCGTAGCTCAATTAGAGGCTTGACACTTACATCTTTAGATTAGATGAACAGACTAGAGTCTGTCAAATTGAGGAAAAGCCCAAGGGAGTGTTGGTAGCAAATGGCCATTCTACTTTGGGTTGTGAGAGGTAACCTTTTATTGCTCCAATGGAGAATAAGAGAGTTGCAAAGATCATAAAGAGTATTTTAAAGCAAACAGGTACTTGATGCAGGATGATAAGCTGATGCCAAAAAAGAAAGAGCCCATATTCAGATTTGATGGGTTTATGCAGGGGTATTTTGAAATTATCAATAATTATCAAAGAATAATAATTTTGAAATTTGGGTGGACCACTTGGTTGGAAAGTAGTTTCAACAGATCCGTCAGCTTTCCTTGTATATGTGGGTTCTGCTGTACTTCATTTTTGTATATCAAATATTTTTAATTTGGTCAATTTTAGGTCAATCTAGTCGCGGAAACAGCCTCTCCAGAAATGGGGGTAAGGCTGCGTACATCTTGCCCTCCCCAGACCCTGCGCTAGCAGGAGCCTCATGCACTGGGCTGCCCTTTAGGTTAATCTAGGTTAGTTTCTTGTAAGTCAGGTTAAGGGTTTTTAATTATTGGGTAAATTACATAATGACCCTCTAGACTATTTGACAATATACAGTCTCCCCCCTCAACTATCAATAATACCAAAAAACTCCCTATCAGAAAGATTCTGGTTAAAGAAGTTAGCTTGGGTGTGATTTTACCACAATACCCATTGTTTTAAACCTTTATTTTTAAATAATAAAATATAATTATTAAAAAACCGAAAATACCCTTAATGACTTAAAACGTAATTTGTCTACCAACTCCCATCTTCTTCTTCCTTCTTCCCTTGACCTACAACGACTCTCAGTCGATAAAGATGCCGTTGGAACCAGCTTCCCTGATGACCGTCATTAGAACTCATCTCTATCAGCAAAGATGTCGTTGGTGATGCTATGTTGATCTCGTTTCTCCATTGTGACGCCGCATTAGCTTCTCGACTATGATGCCACCGGAGCTATATTTCTTGACTGTGATGCCATTGGAACTCTGTTTCTCTGATGCAATGCAATTGGCGATGCTATTTCTACCTTTATTCTTAAGATTCCTCTTCCTCGCCTGAGGTTGTCGTCTTTTCCCCTTTCCTTTTCTTCCTCCTCCTTCACTACCTTTCCTTTCTTTGTTTATTAGACCCTGTTTCTAGACAAGTAGATAGAATAAGAGGAATCACGAAATTGATTTCTTATGAATTGATAATATATAACAATCAATAAGTAGCTGAAACGAGAGGGTTCAGAATGATGCCTTCCAAGCAAAAGTAAGAGGGCTTTATACATTAAAGATTCTTAGAAGAAAAAGCATAGCAGAGAGTTTCTGAAAATAGGTAATTAGTGTTCCATCACCACACCAGCAGCTGAAAATAAGTGGCTGAAACAAGACATCCTGGCTGTCATCAATGGCTGAGCTTGATTTCCTCTCACCCTTCTCTAATGAGGTATTCCACTCGTCACTGCTCTGCCTCTCCACGTGACCAGTCACAGTGCCGGCAACATTCTTTATGCTCTTGAACCAGTCCATACAATTTCCTCTTGCCCTCTGGTGTCCCACCTTACCCTTGAGATGAAATGCATGCAAAGGGCTAAACAAGGAAAGCTCCATGGCCGTTCTTTCAGAAGCTTTTTATCATCATCATTAGTAATCAAAACCGAGAAATGATTTGCAAACACGAACCAGTAAAAGGGTTTAGCCACAAATCCTATCGAAATCAACCAAGTACATTCGAAACAAGTTGGAAAGCTTCAAGTAGCCAAAAGTGAGGTATCAGATTTTTCCAACACCCAAAGTACTCTTCATATATAGAACTAAAAAACAAGGGCGAGAAGCCCCTTTTTTGTCATCATCCCACTCCCCTCTTCCCTAATTGTTGCGGTCTAACCATCGTCCAGTCTTCACTGACGACGGCATGCCAAAGCAAATGACGGCAACAAAAATCAGGGTTCCAAATACGACGATTACAGATGCGTGATACCTCTTGTCATCCCGCTACCCCTCTTCAACTTTTAACCCTCACCCATCTTTCAACCCCTCTATATTGTGAGACATTAACCTAAAACATTGATAACATCTTACTCCATGAATTCCTATTGCAATTAACTAGGTGGCAAACCCTTGTGGCACGAATCCAATTGTCACTGAGAAGAGACCCCACCATTGTTCATCAAGAAAACAGATCTTAGAACAAAAACTTTGTAAATCTTCCACTTTTCCTGTAAATTCCTCTCTAATAGCTCCATGTTCCAAACCATTTGAACTAATAAAGATGACGACGACGACAACGACGATTGACCCTTGCTATCAAAGTTCCGATAATCTCCAGCAGTGGGAATGTTTTCTTCAAAGACCTGTTCAACAGTATGGCATGATTCATAGGCTGCGCAGAGGTAGTTCATGGCATACTGACTGATTGGAAGAACGCCTCCGCTGGCCACAGTAGCCTTTGCGGGGTCTTGTTGGATCAGGTTAGTGGAATTTAAGAACTGCATCGGTGATCCCCAACGACCTCCATGAATGAGAGATCTGCTGTTGAGGAGAAGCCAAAAAAGATTAAGATGGCCGATGTGGTTTGTTTGATGGCTGGGGCATTTTATTTGAGTCAAGGGCATTTTTGTCTTTATATAAATTAGGGGTATTTTTCGTCATCATAAAACATTCTCATGTGACATAAGGGTATTTTTAGGTTTAAATAATAATTTTTAGTCATGTGATTTGGTTGACTAACAGTCAATGACGGAGAACTAACGGCAACGTGTTTTATGAAATCAATAGTGTCAATCAAGGGAGGTCCATGGTATTTCTCATAGTTTAGGGTGGAATTTGTATATTGCCAGATAGTCCAAGGGGTCATTATGTAATTTACCCTTAATTATTTCCAAATAGACAAGGTTTTATCCATTCTATTACACTAAAGCAAAGGGGATGTCGCCTCATGAATGCCACGTGGATCATCCATAACTCCCAAATTTCACTCATAACCATCTCCTAACTCTTACCCTCTCTCCTAAACCGTCACCACCACACATGGCACCCTCCTTCCCAACACGACTCAACTTGGCAACATTTCCTTCTTCCAGTATTTCAACTTGCTTCTTTTATTTTATGAGAAATGACACAACTCCTCAGTCTATATTTCAACTTTTTTCTCTATTTAAAATACCTTTTACCAAGAACTTTTCTTCTTCCTCTCAACGACTCTCCCCTAGTTTTTTCAGTCCAGCCGCGTGCTATATCCACCATTATCAAATCTCTTTCTCATAAAGATCTGAAAGCTAAACAAAACAGAAAATTTTCCTTAAATCTGAAATCTGAAGTTCTCATCTTCATTTTTTACAGTGGAAGACTCCGTCTCTCTCTAGCCTAACATGTTATCTTTCTAGGATGAAGCACAAAGGTTTACTTTGGATTTCATTTGTTAGGTCTCTCTCTTTCTTTGAGATTCCTCAATGAAGATGCTCGGTCATGCATGGTTTGATCATTGTAAGTTACTCCTTCAACCATTGATTAAGACTTGCTCTTTTATCATGGTTTTAAGTATCGCGCGATATGTACCAATATCGCAAGGTGGGAGGATGAAATGGTACCTGGAATCGAGAACTCTTTGAACATTCCCACGTACCACGGCACGTCTTGCGCGAGACATAGGAATGTCCAAGCCAAAAAAGCCTTACATTGCTAGAGGGACAAGAGATGACCCGTATCACGTTTCCCCAATGTCTCAAGAACCTTATCGTCAGCGACAAAAATCCTTCAAAACTCTTTTTTTGTGTGATTTTTGGTAAATTTAGCTTAGTAAAGCAAAATCTAAGACTTCACTTGAGTCTATTTGAATTGAAAAACTTCCTTTGAGCTGAATCGAAGCCGAAACTCCAAATCTCGTTGAAAACTTTTGTAAATTCTCTATTTTTGCTTCAATCCTTTTAGATTTTTTATATGTCATGCATATGTGATAGATCTACACATTCGTGGAATTAAAAATAATTTTCCGAAAATGATTTTTTTATTTTTTTATTTATTCAAAAATAATTAAAGAACATTCAAAAAACAATACCAAATGAAAATTGTTTGGTCTAATTTATTTATATGACATACTACATCCCATTTTGCACATAATATGCCAATTTGGTAGATTTTTTTACATAAAATATTTTTGTATTTATTTAATAATTAAATAATTCTAAAAAATGCCAAAATTTAAAAATATATATATATATATATATTAAAACATTGAAACATACTTTGCAATGTGTGGTGTTATTTATCAACCTCTAAGTCTCTAACACTTCAAATTTTACGCATGCACAACGTGTGTAATGAAGTATAGTGGTCTAGATGTGTTTAATGTTGCTTATTATAACATTTCCTAAAGTTTCATTCAAAAAATTCTAAGACTTACATAGTGTTTCCATAGATTCTATAAGCGACAACATATGTCATGAGGGTGACAGTTCCCTCAATCATTATAGATGGTTGTTTTCTATATGTAATGATTTCTAAATGTGTATTAATGTTTATTCTATCAAATCTTAAAGTTTCATAAAAAAATTCCTTCATTTGATTAGTGTTTTATCCGTTTCTCACCGTCTCCCGATTTCTTTCACCATCTCCCTGTGATAAATTGTGATATACAGACATCTCCGTATCCCCAAGCTGCGATACAGGATGCAATATCGATACTTTAAACCTTGTTTTTTATTTCGACAATGACATTTTTTTGTCATATTATTTTACTAGTATTACTCATAACTACCATTTGCGGTCACTTGAAGAAGTTTGAAAGAATCTTTATTCTTCTCTCCATGTCCAAATTCAAAGAAACTATCTTATAAAAGATATATAAATAAAATATTAAAAGAGCCTAGTCCTTCACACGGGATAACAAAGCTTATTAAACTGATCTTTTTTGCTTGAACTTCAGGTGTTTTGATAGAACTCTGTTCTTGATTGCAAAACCAAAGGACTTGCAAAGATGTCCTCAATCAAAAAATTGTTTTGGACGGATTTATTCTTCATCCGCATGCATTGGGTTCCAATTTGTGAGAAACTGATTTCTCTTTATAGTCAATATATTCCATGCCTCAATTTTGATTTTCTTGATCATCAAAAAATTTGACAGATACTTTTAAAAGCCAACAAGTATGCTCTTCTCTCTATTTCTTTCTTAACTCTTTATGCATTACTAAACAAATATTCTTTTGAAGTTGGGGTTTCCCTTGTGTCTTATCGATTTATTTTTAAATAAACTTAGACAATTTTATAAAAGCCAATAAGAGAATTCCCACGTCAGTTTAAATGGGGGCGTTGATGGTGGTTTTTAAACGTTATTGTATTTAAAAAATGAATAAACAACTTAGAAATGATAAAAAAAAAAAATGGACGTTTAATCATTATTGTTAAATCCAACCGGGGTTTTCAAAATAAAGATTACAACTATAATAATAAAAAAATAACTTTAAGTAGAAGAAGACCACTTGTGGATGTTAGATTTGAGTTGACAAGGTTGACAGAAAGATACTTTTTGATGAGAAATTATAGGAGACGGTTGAAGAAGATATAAATTTTAGAAAATTTAGGAGGGCAAATAAGATATTATGAGGATTTGTGGGTCCACATGGATTGGAGTTTTCTTAAGGGACAAGGTTATACATGAGTTATTTAATTAGATTTTTTTTTTTTAAATTTCGTTGTTTTTTTCATTTCTATTTATAATCAATGGATTTAATCTGATGCTCGTATTTGCACGAGTTCACTCACTAGTTTAATTTTAAAGAAAGTAAAAGAACAATTTCCTTCACTTTTCTTTAGGCCTTATTTTGGAAGGTCAAAACTTACTTATTTAAGCTGATTTTGGTGTCATTTAAAAGGTTATTCCGTTGCCTTTCCAACAAGACCAAGATCTTGAGAATCCTGTGTGATTTTGGAAAGTTATAACCAAAATACTGGTAGGGTATCACTTGGTGACGAGATTTAATTATTTTAGAATTTTTCTTTTAGGAAGTCCAAGGTCATTGCTTTGGTGCAAGGGTAGTGTATCAGGCTGCCAGCGTGAAAATGCAAGTTCGAGTCTCGTGAGCAGCCACCCAGCACCCTTTAGTTACGGGACCGACATTGGGTACATTACCTTTTATTTTTTTAGGAAGTTTAGTTACCGTGGGATTTGGAAAGCTTGGAATGTAAAGTCTATATATATGCTTGTAACCCAAATTTAATTAATGAAGAATGATGATTATTGAAGAATTCATGGCTACATATGCTTTGTTCTCTAGTGTGACTCCAGAATCCTGAAGGTGTGATGCTTTCAACCCTAGGTGAGATTCCTAAGAAGCCATTGATGTGACTCCATTGGTATTTTCCTCTTTTCTCTATTCTTTTTCTGTTATTTTCTTTTTATTACAGATTATCTATTTAAGAACCAGATCAGAGCCTTTTCTTGCTTCACGTGCTAAAAGTTAGCAAATAGATTACCTTTGAGATCCATAAAGAAAAATTGATAATCTTCGATAGATTGCAAGCAATCTAATAATTTCAAGATTTCCTTCTCTTCGTAAACATGTGGTCCCTTGAATCCACAGGAAATATTGATGACATCTTTGGGATCCCCCTAATGCGGATATTTGGGGAAAGATGGGACCCACACATGGCCTTGGTGAGGCCCAGTCCCACACATGAAGGTGCGAAAGAAGACACATGGAGGAACATCTTTGGAATACATGATGTAGTCTTTTAGAGTTATTTTGTTGTTTTTTTTTTTTTTATGAATAAAAATACTTTGCTAAAAGAAAAATAGGGCAAAAACAACGAGCAAAAAAGAAGAAAAAGATCGGGGATGAGAGGTCACCCCACAAAACACCAAAGCCTCCCAAGACTAAGAACCCCCTCAACTAGAAAGGCCACTAAGTCACCCTCATAGATATAGATCAATCCCGAAGAAGAGCACCAATTGGCAACCCCTCATACCCCCTACATTCCTTAGCCCAAAAAAGAATTAGATCCTTGGATCTCCTATACACAATGTAGGCTGGCTCCGAGTGCCCCTTAAAAGCTCGGTTGTTCATTTCCCTCCAGATTGCCCAACACACTGCCGCTGGTACCACCTTCCACAATTTCCTCCCTAAGCAGTTGAAGGCCTTTAAATTCCACCCTTGGAGAAGATCCATCAAGCTTCAATAAGCAATGAAGTTTACACCAAAATCCTTAGCACAACCACACCAAATTTCCCATGCAAAGGGGCAGTGAAGTAAGAGATGAGACGTCGACTCCGCATCATTATGGCATAGAAAGCAAACAGTAGGCAGGATAAAACCTTTCTTTTGAAGCTTGTCCAAAGTTGAAATCTTGTCTAAGATGGCTGTCCATAAGAAAAATTGGACCTTCAGAGGGATAACATTATACCACACCATTCCCCAGGGCCCTGGCACCTCCTCTGTAATCGCTAGATGATCATAACAGGCCTTAACTAAGAACTGACCTCCCAAGCCACTCTTCCATAACCAACAATCCTCCTCCCCCATATTCATTTGTTTACCCTACAAATGATCCAATAGATGCACCACCCTTAGGATTTCCAAATCAAAGATGTCACGCCTGAGGATGGGCTGCCATACTAACTCCCCCCCCCTACGTTCGACGCATAAGATGCCACCACCGCATTCTGATCCGCTGCCATGGAGAAGATATCTGGAAAGTCCAAGGCTAAGGTATGCCCACCACACCATGAATACAACCAGAACTTCAAATGCCTCCCATTTCCCACCTCAAATTCCAGACCTCCCATAAATTCACAGGAATGGTTCATAATGGCCCTCCAAGGATTGTGCCCAATGGCACCTCGAGGAACCCTCCAACCGTCACCTTCAGCATACTTGGCCGCGAACACATCCCTCCACAGGCTCCCTTCTTCAAGGTCATACCTCCACAACCACTTACATAGCAAAGCCTTGTTCATGAGGTGGAGCCTCCTAAGCCCCGCCCCTCCCGACCTCTTCGGGGTGCAAACCTTGTCCCAAGCTACCAGGTGCATCCCTCTATCCTCCTCCCCCCCCTTTCCAGAAAAAATCACATTGCAATTACTCCATTTTCTGGCGCACAGAGACCAACATCTCAAGTAAGGACATGTGATGGATGGGAATACTGGCCATAGACGCTTTGATTAATGTAAGTTTACCCCCTTTTGTAAGGTACCTAGCCTTCCACCCGTTCAAGCACCTCCTCATTCTGTCCAACACTGGATTCCAGACCTCTTTCTGCTTATAAGTAGATCCAAGAGGAAGCCCCAAATACTTGGCTGGGAGATAGCCCCTCCTACACCCCAGGTCCGTCGCCAATTAATTAAGGTTTGACACTTCTCCCACTGCAAACAGAGAGCTCTTAGCTAAGTTCAAACGAAGGTCAGAGACCGCTTCGAAGCATCTAAGCACACACCTGAGCAACCGGATTTGCCTTTGAGAATTATCACAAAATATGAGTGTCATCCACAAACTACAGGTGGGAAACCGTCACCACATTCGAAGCTCGGCCCATAGAATACCCTTCAATCATCCCTACCTCTGCAGCTCTCTCAAGCATACCACCCAAAACACCAGCTACTAACAAAAAAAGGAGGGGACAATGGATCCCCCTGACGAAGGCCTCGAGAACATCCAAAGTGTCCCTTGGGTATCCCGTTGATCAAGACGGAGAAAGATGCCAAACTGAAACATTTCCATATCCATTCCCGCCATTGAATCCCAAACCCATGACGCCTCATCACATACGTCAAAAATTCCCAATTGACATGATCATAGGCCTTCTCCAGGTCCAATTTACAAAGGACCCCCGGCTTTTCTTCTCTAATCCTCACATCTATACGTTCATTCGCGCATAACACCCCATCAATCATTGTCCTGCCTTGTAGAAAAGCACCCTGTTCCCTAGGCATGATCCCTGGCAACACCTCCTTGAGACGTAATGCCAGACACTTGGATATAATTTTATATGTGCTCCCAACCAAACTGATAGGTTTAAAATTCGATAAGTAGACCGCTCCCTCCTTCTTAAGGATTAAGGCAATGTACGAGGCATCACTACCTTTATCCAAGAAACCCCTCTTAAAGAAATCATTAACCTCAAGCATCAGATCCCGCCGAATCACCTCCCAACAGGATTTATAAAAAGCTAGAAAAAAATCATCCGGCCCTAGGGCTTTGTTCCCATCCAAACTCCATACCGCCTTCCTCACTTCCTCCTCATCAAAAGGACTCTCAAGCCATTTAGCTTGGCCTTCTTCCAGCTGGGGAAACTCCAACCCATCTACTTTCGGCCTAGTAGCCCTATTTTCTGAATACAGCTTTCTGAAATATTCCTCCACATGTCTCTTGATTTCCTCCTCATCCTCCACCCTGATTCCCTCCACCTGAAGCACCTTGATTTTGTTTGCAGCTAGACGGACACTGGCCATCTTATGGAAGAACGCAATGTTGTTATCACCTTCTTTAAGCCATTGAACCCACGATTTCTGGTGCCACATTATTTCTTTTATTTCAAGGATTCTGTCAAATTCTAATCTCAACTCCTTTCTCGTACTCCTCTCATCATCTTCCAGCCCTGTTGTCTCTTCCTTGAGAGCCCATTTTTTTATCTCCTCTAAATAGACCACTTTTCTCCTTTCAACATCCCCAAACACCTCACGATTCCAGACTCAAAGTATGTCCTGAACACCCTTTAATTTCAAACGGAATCACTGCCCCCGGGGACCCCAAACCTCCAAATCCTCCCACCAACCCTTAATCAACTCAACAAAGCCTAGGTGAAGAAGCCACATATTTTGGAACCTAAATGGGCGAAGCCCTGTGCCAGCCAAATGTCCCCCTTGCTTTAAAAGAAGCGGCGTGTGATCGGAGCCAGGTCTCGGTAGCCCAGACACCTTGACCAGAGAGAAAATATCATCCCAATCCCTGGACACAAGGAACCTATCCAGCTTACTCAGAGAAGGATTATCTTGGAAGTTTAACCAAGTGAATCTTGCTCCCGAGATAGGAATACTAATTAACCCATGCCTGTTCACAAAATCCCCTAACTCCTCCATTCCCCAAGTCCTTCTCCCAGTTCTATTTCTTTCATCCAAGTAGAGAATCTCATTAAAATCCTGCCCGACACACCAAGGCAGGTCCCACCTATCTCTGACCCTATCAAGCTCTAGCATAAAAGCCCCCAAATTATCCCCACTAGACGGGCCATACACCCCCATGACCATCCAACGTTGAATATCACCTGGGTAGGCCGC
>JAOXJP010054989.1:0-15869 GCA_025762735.1 Platanus orientalis | reverse complement strand
GCATGATTGAACCAAGATAACGAAAATGGTCACTCCGAGGTATCTCTTGGTTATCAATTCTAACTACTCCCTCATTTTTACTCCTATTTTTGCTAAACTTGTTTTCCATATATTATGTTTTTGTCCGGTTTATCTTAAAACCATTTGATTTTAAAACATCCCTCCATAGTTCTAACTTGGCATTCACCCCCTTTCTAGCATTCACCCCCTTTCTAGTCTCATCAATCAACACAACATCATCAGCAAACAACATATAACGTGACACCTCCTCCTGTATAAGCCTAGTAAACTCATCCATAACTAAGGCAAAAGGTACGCACTTAACGCTGACCCCTGGTGCAAGCCTATTGTGATCGCAAACTCACTTGTCTCTCCCCCGATTGTCCTAGCACTACTTATCGCTCCATCATACATATCCTTAACTAGGTCAATATATCTACTTGGGACCCCCTTTCTTATCTAAAACCTACCAAATGATCTCTCTTGATACTCTCATACTCTCTAGGTCAATAAAGACCATGTAAAGATCTTTCTTCTTCTCTCTATACTTTTTTTGGATAATTATCTTCTCTCTATTCTTTCCCATCAATCACCGAAGTAGGAAAATAGCTTCAGTTGTTTAATGTGGATGATAAAAGCATCACCTCTCTCAAAAAGTGAAGAAACAATGAGGCATCTCTTCATGCAATGCCCAGTTTTGCATCAGTTATGGAATCATTTTTTGTGGAGGTTCAAACGCTCTTGGGTAATGCCGAGGTCGATGGACAGTCTGCTTTCTATATGGGGCAGCGAGAGGCTGCGGGATCTTTCTCCCTGTGGGAGATCTCTCTGGTCTTGCATCCCTTCTATTGTTTGTTGGGATCTTTGGCTAGAGAGGAATGCTCAGGTTTTTGACAGAGGTCAGGTAGAGAATGAAAAAGCTCGCAAGCAGGGTTCTTTCTTTTTTGTATTGTTGGACTTCTCGTCTTCCTACTATGAAGAGGGTGAGTTTCCACGATGTTCTTTTAGAGTAGGATGGTCTCGTGTTCAGCTAAAGGGTGCAGTTTTTCCCTGGGGTGAGTTGTACTTCTTGTGCTGCTCAGTTATCAATAAAATTTATTTTATCGATTAAAAAAAAAGTGCATTTCTCCACGATCCACCAACGCAACTAGTAATCCACCCAACATGCGTCAAGGAGTCTCCTTCCCAACTCCACTACCAAGTACCAACCCCAAGTCCCCAATCCCTAAAGCAAAGTCAAAAGAGCTTTGCTCTTATAGAATCTCCTATTCCCATCAGATCTGGTAGCACAGAAGAATGGAGTCAAACCAATCTCTAAATGCACCCGCTATACAAGATGGCCCAAGGTTCCCAAGTGAAGAACCATCAAAGTTCAACTTCGTGTGATTCACAAGGGATGGGGACCAAATGTCCATTGTCTCCATCTCAAAGGAACTCAACTTAGAGATATCGAACCAACCTCTCAAGATCTGAGCTGTCGAAATGCCTTGGAAAGCCTAAGTGGAAGTGATGCATGACACAAAACAACCTATATTTATGTTTTGGGCATATTTTGGTTATTGTAGGTTTTTTTTATATGGTTACAATTGTTAATTTCTACAATTATTTTATTCTAAGTTTTGTTTTGGTCAGTCAGTTTAGGGCAGTTTTGTTTATTTTTATGTAGAACAGGTTTTATTTAATTTTTAGAAAAGTGAAAAATTTTATTTTCGTCACTTCTATTTAGGCCTTATTTTGAGAAGTCAAAACTTAACCATTTGGTTTGATTTTGGTGGCATTTGAAATGTTATTCAATTGCGTTTCCAACAAGCCCAAGATCTTGCAAATCCAATGTGATTTGGAAAAGTAACGGCCAAAATATTGGCAATGTGAAAATATATGACGAGATTTGTCTTTTTCATAATCCTACTTTAATTAGGAGTCTCTTGAGGTAATTTTTGATGGTCAATATTTGTCTAGAGTAAAAGAGACATAAATTTCATGAATGGAAGTTTATTTTAGGTTGAAAGCTTCAACCATATATTCATCAAGAAAACAAATAAATAAATAAAACTTTAATGATATGAAATCCTAGGTAAGTTTTCTCTCTTTTCTTGAATTGATGCGGACAACATAAAGAGAATATTGTATGTGCCCCACACAAGAAGGACAGGTTCAAGTTTTATGATCTATGTGGGTTATTTAGTGTCTTTTAGGGGCTGGGATTCAAATGTAATAAGGCCTTTTGTTCCATGACTTTTAGTTCAAGGGTATGTATTTGTAATAAAGCTGAAACAGCCAAGGTTAATTTGGGCATTCAAGGCAAACCGACAGCAGATGTATTTTGTCCCTATGTGGGTTACAAAGTCAAACAAGAGGGCCCACATCATGTGCTGGTCAACAGCCTTGGTTTCCCAAATATTAGTAGTTTAAATTATTAAGATACTTTGTTTTAGAGAGTCTCAGAAATTATAAAGTCTAAGGAGTCAAGCTAGGATTTAATTAGAAGTTTCTATTTAGGAAGTTTCTTTATTTTTGATTATGTAAACCTATTTAATAAGCAATACACAAGATGTATGAGTAGAGTTGAATTATGAATTGGGTGTTATCCCTTAGGGTGTTGTATACCTCCTTCCCTCCCCTCCTTGGGTTGTAGCCATGAGGTCCCCTATCTCTTCCCCTTCTTTCTTCTACAATCCTCTTCTTCCATTCTTCTTCTACTACAATTTCCTTCCTCAATTCCCAAACTGTTATAGCTTCACAAGAATCAATTGATTGAACTATTGACAACCATAACAGAGAAATAGAAGTGGCTGAAATCAGACTGCAGAAAATCAATTCCACAGATAGCCAAACCAAGTGCTCTTAATCTTAGCTAAGCATGGATAGTATGCACCTGTAAATTTGTTGTTCATTTTAATCCTTCATTGATTCTAAACAGTCTTTTTAAGTTCTTCTATCAAATTTCTGATTAGTTGATTCTATTTTTAATCATATCTCCTTCCTTCTTCATAAAAGTTTGGGCTGCTATAGACCAGAAATCTCATCCCCTCTTATTAACCTTATTTTCTCTCCTTCTTGTTACATTTTTTCTCCCCTACCTGTCCCTCATCTTTCCCCTCAAACTCCACTTCAATCCCCTTCATCTTTGCTAACTTTCTGATCAAGAAATCCCCAAAGTTTTCACTTGCTCCTTCTCCTTCGAATCATCTCAGCAATATTTAACTCACTGTATGGCACTTACCAACCAAAAGCTTTAGTTTTTGGAAGGTCTAGGAACTTCCATATTACCTTATATAGGAATGGCCACCGCTATGTGACCAATTGCAAAATGCCTTAGAAAATGATTTTGATGAAATATTAACACTGCATTCCAAGGTCCAAGTTCTAATGTCAGGTTCTTCAGATGCTATGAGCACTTCCTGTAGTAACTAGATGAGAGATAGAATTATAATACTCTCTAAGATGCCTCAAGAAACCAAGGTTCCAAGAAAGCCAAGAGAGGGAAACAGTAAGTCGAAATGGCAGTTTTTTATGATCTGAAATGGGAAAGAGTCAGGGGAATCCGGAGCTAAGGATAGACTCTCCCACCAAAGGTCTTCCAAGAACCTAATTTTGTTTCTTGAACCCAAGTCTAACATGAGACAGAAATAAGAGAAAGAATGCAAATAATAGGGTTTCTATGGACAGGAGAGGTCACACAGTAAGCAAAGCCTGAATCCCATCCATTCTGGTGGAGATCATACTTTGATCTAATCACCAGGTTCCATGTGCCACATATTTTCCTAGGACATCTCCATAACCATTTGCCCAAGAGAGCAATGTTTCACTCCGAGATTCTCCCAGTGAATGCTTAGGGTTAACCATAATTGCCAACACCCAGATTAATTGCTCATCGGTAATGTTTGCTATTAATTTGAAGGGATATCAGTTCTGTTAATTTTCTTCACCAAACATGGATCTGATCAGTCCATAGTTTAATAAGATTGTGCTTTATGTTGCAACCATGAGATAGTAGTTCCTTGTACAGATTCTATGCCCTAACTATTTTTCTCATGCTCTCTTATTGACAGAATTGGGTATTCTATCAAAATAACAATAAGAAGAATAAGAATAAGAATAGCAACCAAGACATAGTGTATGTTGCAAACATCTTATGCAGGTTCAAGTGTGCACCTTATACTGAAAACTGAGGAACCAGATATTATGCAGCACAAGATTATCACTATTGACATATTTTAAAGAAAGAGGAAGGGAAGAAAGATATTCATACCTGGATACCATCAGGCAAGTTCATCGAAGAAAGCATCAAGACTGCATCTTGACTAAAATTTATCTCCAGTCTCCAACGCCTTGGAGCAACCTGTAAAATAAATTAAGACATAAGCCAAATAAAAGATCCTCCAACAAAGCCAATTACATAAATGTAGTCATCTTGTAAGTTGACTGATTAGGTCAAATTTATATTCTAATATATAGTGAAAATTATGAAATTGATTGACCATTGATTGAAAGTTTAACATAGTCAAATATACTGTCCAAGATAACATTGTAGATGTGTACTGCCATTTCACTTTTGAGCTGAATTTGCCTTGCTTTTATCCCCCCTCCCTTATTGCCAATTGAAACTCCATAGAAATCTTTGAAAAACACATGAATTTCTATTCCCATGATACGCATAAACTTATTACCCAAATATATCAGATAGGAAATAGTAGGACTACCACAGGCTCAAAAGGGAAGCCATTATGGAAGATAAAACAAAAGAGACTTCATAAGCAAGGTAGTAGGCCATAGTTGATGCGGAACAAAAACCAGCCTATGCTCAAATCTGATGGGAATCTGATGTAGCATCCATCGCCTGGATGGATAAGAGATTTCCCTTGTGGAAGATCAAGATCAAGGCCAAGAAGACTTAACCCTATAAACTTTGTATGATGCACTATGATCTGGAAATTTTCATGAAATTCTGACACGTGGCAGGAGTATTTTCGAAAATTTTACCCAAATCTGTGCCCCTAGTCTGAAAATACACTATTTATTTTCTGTGTTATTCTTTTGGTATTTGCAACTGTTCTTTCTATTGTTCTGCATCAGAATCCTTATCCTAGACAGCCTTTGAAAACATATTTAGGCCAATCAATGACTCTTCATATGGCATGATGACAGATCTTAGGATCTCATTTGAGATCAATCATGTTGTTATGTTATTTATTGTTTACATGGTTTTTCATGCAGTCGGGTGTTTTTGTCATTTTCACTTGTTAGATATGGAGTCCAATCATTAGGTTTTGTTCTTTGACTCCTCTTTAGTGGTTTTTAAAATTCAATAGGTTTTGGTCAAGTTGGGAGGGAGTTATAGAGGTTTTTTGCAGACTTTTCAGTTGCAGGGGCAGCTTGATAATTTTGTCCGGTAAGGCAGGACCCACATGTATTGGAACACATAAATAGTTCTTATAACTCCAGTTTTGGGGCATGAAAAAATGAATATTGAATTTTGACTGCTACCATTGAGTGGTTGAGTGATCCCAAACCCTAGGAGTGATTCTAGGCGATTCTTCTTCTTCCTTCTCTTCTTCATCTTGTATCATCTTACATCTTCTCATATTGCAAAGATACATCAAAAATATCACATGATTACAATATAAGTCTATTGAAGTTCTAAAGTTTTGTTTCTTGTCTTGTTAATTTCCTTATGTTTATTGGACTGATTTCTACAATTTTGCTCTGCTGGATTTTCTGGGACACATACATGAGTTTTGCATATTTCATATGCTTTTTTAATTTGTTTAAACTGAAATTTCAGTAGTATGCTCTTCATACATGAATTTATTGCCATGTAAAACTTCATGTCATTCGGATACCTCTAGATTGAATTTTTGTTCATTCCAATTTCTATCCAGATTTGGATTCAGAATTGACTTCCTAAGGTGTCTTCTTTTAAACACTAAATAAGCCAACAAATTATGACCTATTTCAAATATGCCATGGGCCCATAACCTGCAAAAGCTTATTAGTCTTCCAAACAATCTTGCATCAGTTTGGTATCAAAGCTTTTGGTCCTACATCAATAGTTCATAATAAGTGAAAGATGGCAGACACACAGACTATAAAGCATACGCACAGATTCAACATTGATAGCCAGGCCAACCTAGTCTATTGTTCATAAAGTGGGAATAAATAGAAATATAATAGAATGAGATGCTCCATTTAGAATAAGACAACTCATAGATAATGGCCAAATTTGGTTTCCAAGATGCTAACTGGTAAAGTAGAATTATAGAATAACCTATTTCAGGAACTGAAGCTTCACAAACCAGTGATCCTAAAGCAACAGTTGCATTCTAAACAGAAGAATCATACAACCATAAGCATGTCCTACCTAGTCTGTGGTGATGAAATGTGTATCCTGAAATCTTTATAAATACGAAATTCTTTGATAACATGATTTTTTTTTTTTTTTGACAGACAAAAGATCTTATATTAAAAAGGGGGGATAAGGCACCCCCAAAGCCAAAATACAGCTAGTACCCCACCAAAAACTAGGGAAGCTCACAATTTTTTACAAGATTAACCCAACCCAATCTAATATCAGAAACAATAAGACAAAAGGAAAAAAGAAATAACTCTTTATGTGATGTGCTTCCAATGCTTAAAAAAAGTAACCCGCTGGTATCACCTCTCCATGCTACAACACATCCCTTTAAACATAGTATTAGGTAGAGAGTCAACCATATTATTTTTCAGACCATGGCACAATGGAGAACGAGATGTTCATAGACAAGGTCGATTTTATTCATGAATTTCTCTCATGATGTAAGAGAACCTTGACGTGCCTATCTTCTCCCAAATGCTCAAATGGCAACATTACTATAACTACAAACTCCCACAACTACAAGGTCTCCCAGACTAAAATCCTTAGAGATCCTTAGGCTTTGAAGAAGAGTAAGAATTCCTGCCTCAAAACATTATATTTTGTCTAATTCATTAAAAAAAAATTAAATTTCCTCTTTTCATAAATATGATTCATATTCTAATTGATGCATCATGTCAAAATAATATTATGATACATTTATTAACAAAAAAAGAGTTCAAAAAAAATCCCTGGCAGGTACATACACATGCAAGAAACATGCATTATTTTCAACATTATATCAAAAACCAAAAGAAATATAAATATTGAGCACCAAAATTATTAGACATAGACTTTGAGAGAGAGAGAGAAAAAAAATCATGATACAAAATGCATTCTATTTTTCAGACTCATTCATACAGCGAAAAACAAAAAAAGACTCATTCTCCAGAAAAATTACTAGTTTCTTCTAAAAGGTGGGAACAGCCTCTACACACCAAGCTATAAGACTAACCAACCCACACAGCTCAAATTATACCAACCCAAAATGAGCACAATATTGTTAGGATGTCAGTAGAAGAAAAATGAGCATTAGCAGCAATTTAAAATAGCTTACATAATACATCTCGACTTATAGTGATTCCATCAATCATAGTAAGAAAAAAGAAAGGATCTCAGTTCTCCCATATAAGCTTTCATTTAAAAAGTATATATCATACTTAACCAATTACTCTTAATCATTAAAAAAAAAAAAAAAAAAAACCAAGAACACACTTTGAGAAGTAACAACATAAGACGAGTGCTCTGTGAAACTCAAAATTGGTCAAGCATTTTGATCCTACCTCAATGACACGTCCCACAATAATATCTCCAATCTCCGGCTTGTACCTACAATCATTTCATTTTTTACATTTACCAACATCTGGTTCCAAAAGTCCACAAGGGACTAAGAAATGAAGAAAAAAAATGACTTTTTTCTTTAGTAGCTAACTGTAATCCAGAAAGCTTCCATAAAATTCAAAAGGGGGTGGGAGATCTTTAAGATCGATGAAACGCAAGTACATGGCCCTTAAAGCACGGACATAAACCAGCTTGTTAACGCGCTCGACTACCCCACATAGAGTTGCAACCACTTCACCTTCAAGCTCAGTAGTTCCATGGCCCCTTAATCCAACCAAACAGAAATAGTCTTAGAATTGAAGAAAACAAAATAGAAATTAGATTTGAGATGGATAGAACAAGAAGGGAAGCTAGGGTTTAGTTTTGGATACTTGAGAACGCCGTCTTCGTGGTTAACTGGGATGGTATCGGCGACTGTGACAGAAGCAGAGGCATTGGCTTTGGAAGATACGTCCTGAAGCTCTTGCAGAGCTCTCTGTAGTCTAACCTTCTGGGTTTGATTCAGCGAGAGCTGTAAATCTCTCAACTCCCTCATCTCTCTTTCGCTCTCGGTCTGTTGGAAAAGGAAAAACAGAAGGCCGGAAATCGAAGGAGATGGAAACTGAAAGGTTCGGGTCGCAATATTTACTTTTTCAAAAAAGGGCAAATAATTTGCTCTTTTATTTATGCGCCTGTTTTATCCGGTTCAAGGCTGGCGAGAAACACGTAGCACAAAAACGTACGCGCGTATACGTTTAATTAAAATGGCAAAAATACCCCCCGAAACCTTCGTCCTCATCGTCGTCAGTGGCCCAACACTGGCACCGGCAATGATAGTTCAAAAAATAAAGAAATCATCGACAAAATTCAGGCAAGAAATTGCGGTTTGCATTAGAGCAAATGGGTTACATAACTTTCATCAAAATAGAAAATGTGAAAAACAATCGAGTCCATAAGAAATTCAATCAACTAAAAGAGTTGAGAATCTGGGAGGTAAACATGAATCTGTTCGCTTAAATCGGAATCAATTAAAGAAATTAGAAGATGATATAGGAGGAACCAGTGAAAAGTTGGTTATTGAACAGATGTGGAGGTCTGGGAAGGGTTATTTGATAACCCAAACTACCATCTCTCTCTCTCTGTCTGTCTGAACAAGAAGGGCGTTTTCACGAAAGGCCACCCAGCACTGTCGATGACTTCCACCTACCCCATTCAACTTTTCGAACTAGATCTCAAGGCCCTAACCTCCTCCTCCTCGGAAGGAGAAGCTCGTCTGAAACGTTCGCATATCACCGAACCTTCAATCCTCACCAGTCTCGTCATGTCCATTTGGAACTTCATCGCCGTCTTCACCAGTTAGTGGGTGAAACTCCAGACAGACAACGGTGTTGGTGTCGGTGTAAAGGAAGAAAAAGAGGAGATGCAGAGGAAACCGCAGGGGTTTTTTTGGATTTAAAAAAAATATTATTTTTAATACCCATTTTACCCCTATTTTGTGTTACGTGTATTCAACATCTCTACGCTGGATAAAACAGGCGCCCTAAGTAAAAGGAGCAAATTTTTTGCCAAAAAGAAGTGTACCTATTAGTACAACTAGGTTTTGGTGAACTACTAGATCAAAGATCTGTTGTGGTAAATATTGCTGTGGCATTTTGTAGCATTAACAAAAATCATGGGTTATATTCTTTTTAACATGGATTTTTCAAAAAGGAGCTTCTAAAAAGTGTTCTCCACACCCCTTTTTTTTTTTTAATTTCAAAAGTCCCATCCATACCCATGTTTAAAATGCTCTTTCTAACCCTTTTGACCTAAAAATTTAAATAAATAAAAAATCTCTCCACACCCCCTATTAACCCCTCACACCCATTTGCTTAATCAAATTCTCAACCACCCAATGTTTCCTCTCTTTCTCCAAGGCCAAACCTTTTTTTTTTTTTTTTTACACTCATTGTTATTTGAAAGCGTTATAATCGTTCAATGGATCATCAAAGAGTCAAACCATAGTAGGTAAATTAGTCCACGATACGTATTTTGTATTTTTTAAACATTTTTTTCCTCATACTTAAGACCCTTTTGTTCAACCCTGCAAATCTGAACAGACTTGTTGAATTTTTTTGTTTTGTTTTTATATTTTATGAATGCATATACTAACCATTTTGTTGTGATGTTCTAATTGGAGGATGATATTTTGACCTAATTCAGCAAAGTTTCCGCTAAGATGGTAATGGATTATATCGGTGAGTTTATCACACATGAGGTAAAGTTGTCCTTTTTTTTTTTAGTTATTGTGTGAAAATTGTTTTGAGTTTGAGTTATTGTTCTATGTATAGATATTCAAGAGCCGAGCAATATTATGTAACTGGAAGGCCAATGTTGGGCGGATAAATGGATTCGTCATTGTCACTAAGAAGTTAGATTCTGGTGGTTCAAAGAAACAAAAACTAAAAATTATGCTTGCATGTGAGAGGAGTGGGCAATACAGAGAGTATAAGAAATGTAAAGATGTCACGCAAAAAAAATGTGGTATCAAGTACCAATAAATGTGGATGTTTGTTTGAATTGAATGGCAGAAAGCTACCCACTGATGATGATTAGATTTGCTAGTAGTATGTGGTGTGCATAATTATTCGGCTATGGATCATCTCGAAGGACATTCATATGTTGGAAGGCTGGGAGATCTCAAATGCAGCAACTATTAGGACAATTGGCAAAGCATAGATACATCGAGTGGCATAGGAAAATCAATGATACCGAGACCATGACTAATTTGTTTTGGGCACACTCGGTTAGTTTGAAATTGCTACGTGCATTTCCGCATGTTTTGATCATGGATTGCACCTAAAAGATTAATAGGTATTGTATGCCCATTTGTGAGATTGTTGAATTGACATCCACTAACATTACCTTCTCTGTAGATTTTACATATCTCTAATATGAGAGAGAAGATAATTTTACATGGGCACTGAGTGTTTTGCATGGTGTGATGGATGATAGTGTTTTTCCTCATGTTATTGTAACGGACAAGGAGTTGGTTTTAATGAATGCAATCTTTACAATGTTTTCCTATTGCTGAACATTTATTATGTGGATGGCACATTAATCGGAATGTTCTTGCGAACTTAAAGAAGATGCTTTCGACAAAAGAAAACAGGGACAGGTTCATCATGAGTTTGAACCTATTGGTGTTGTCATTAACAGAAAAAAGAATACATTCAACATCTTGCATTATTGAATCACACATTCAGCACGTATCTGAATGCAATCAAATATGTTCAAAGTAGTTGGCTAGACGTATATAAAGATATATCTGTGGCTACTTAGACAGATATATGGATGCATTTTAGGATTACTATAATGAATAGAGTTAAGAGTGTGCATGCAAAGCTAAAGAGGCAACTCAGATTGAGTAAAGGGGTTTTTGAGTCTTCTTGGACAAGTATACATATGTTTGCTTGAGTTGCAGCATACAAGCATAAAAGTATATTTTAAGAAGAGTAAAACAGTTGTCCAACACAACTTCAAGCCTTTCGAATTTAAAGAGCTTCAAGACAACATTTTCATAAAGGCGACAAATAGTTTTGTCTTAGATGAAGCAGACTAAATTTGTTGGTGTTTGATGTTGTTGTCTGGGGTTGTGTTTGTTGACGCATACACAGATTATCATGTGCACATGAAATTGCACAGTACATGAGGCAAGGTCGCCCAATTCCCCTTGATTCTATATATCCGCATTGGTGTAAGCTTTGCATGCTAAGGGTCTCTGATACATCACATCTTATAATTTATGTAAGGATCTTTGGTACATCACATAACCTATGTAAGGGTCTCTGACACATCACATCTCATAATCTATGTAAGGATCTTTGGCACATCACATAACATAACCTATGTAAGGGTCTTCGACACATCACATCTCATAATCAATGTAAAGATCTTTGGCACATCATATAACATATATTGAGCCACTAGGGCCGTCTTCACCTATTAATTTGATCCGGTGATTGGGTACCTATAGCCATAAAGGCTAACCCACAAAAGGGTTTACAAGGTCATAAGACCAATGGGCACAACAGTTGTTTTCACCTATTAATGTGACCCGGTGATTGGGTACCTATAGCCATAAAGGCTAAACCACAAAGGAGTTTACAAGGTCATAAGACCAATGTACATAATGGTCGTCTTCACCTATTAATGTGACCTGATGATTGGATACCTATAGCTATAAAGGCTAATCCACAAAGGGGTTTACGAGGTCATAAGACCAATGGACACGACAGTTGTTTTCACCTATTAATGTGACCCAGTGATTAGGTACCTGAAACCATAAAGGCTAATGTTGTGTCCCATATTATTCCCTTAGACCAAGGTAGTCATATATTATTTCTCTGGACAAAGGGTAGTACCATATGATTCTCCATGATAAAGGGTAGTCCATATTATTCCCCCAAACAAATGGTACTCTCATATTCTTCCCCCAGACAAAGGGTAGTCCCATATTATTCCCCTGGACCAGGGTAGTCCTATATTATTTCCTCGGACAAAGGGTAATCTCATATTATTCGCCCAAAACAGGATAGTCCCATATTATTCCTCTGGACCAGGGTAGTCCCATATTATTCCCTTAGACCAAGGTAGTCCTCTAAAATTCCCCAGGACAAGAGTACCAAATGGATCTGTAGGTCAAAGAAGCGATAAACCAATCCATGCTTTTGTAAAGTAATGTAGTCACACGAGGATCAATAAAATTAGCACAATTCATCATGGTATAACATGAATCGAATCAAACATACCAAATAGAATATTGGACTAACATAAGAAGTCAAAATAGCACCACAAATTGTCACAAAACAACATAGATTTGAAATAATTTATCATATAAGATATTAGACTCATGCACAAAATCTGAAGGCATCCAAGAAATAGGTAAATACTAAGAGAAAACATTAAGATGCATTTCATCAAACACGTAAAGTGCAAAAATTAAGGGAATTCATAGCAAATCAAAGAGGAAAACTTGATCTCCATCATCTCTAAGAATATCTTACATGAATCATTTCATAGAGTTTCCTAAGCAATTATACTCAACAACATGATAGTATCATTACTTGGAGATCAATATACTGCATAGTTATCTTCTAGTATCATCTTTAACTAACATGTTTAAAAGATGTTCATCACCAACTTAAGTAATCATACTAGTCACGGTAAATCAAACAAATCAATTTCAATATCCTTCATGGAAACTATAAAATAATAGAATCATAGATTACAAGCATTCACAATACATGAGAATCATCATTTAAAGGAAACATATATAGATAGCATGCAAATCCATTTTTCCTCATAATATAAATTAGGGATTTCTAAGATCATAGCATAAAATAGCAAGATTTCATCACAAATCATCACAATAGGTGGAGTTTCTAAGATCCTAATGAAGGGCTTTATAAATATGTGAGAAAACATTCATAGACTCAACATTTTACCATTACAAGACTTCTAATAACCTAAAACAAACAAAAATAGAGTAAATTTTGTATAACTACTTACCTAAGCTTCTATTTTTTATTGCCAAGAAGGTCTTAAAGAAGAACCTCGTTTTCTATCCCTTTATTCTTTGTAAAAATGAGGTAGATCTAACATTATAATGATGAAATTAGTAAGATTCAGGAAGAAAATGAGCTATCCTAACAAGATTTTAAGAGTTATAATGAAACTTACCTAATTTTGGGAAGAATTTATTCTTCCTCTCCCAAAACTCTCAAACTCCTTTTTTTATGTAAATGAGGCTGGTAGGGTTTCCTTGACACATTAATAGGGTTTTGGGTTAAGTTAGGGGGTCCCACACTCCCCAAACTAAAGTAAAATTGATTTTACCTAAAATACGCAATCTAGGTCATTCCGGATCGATCCAACACATTTATGTCAAGTTTTCTGAGACTAGAGAAGTCCTTGTTCGATCCCGAATCAATCTACTAAGTATAACTCAAGCTTGAAAGTGATGGCTCGAGTTGGATTGGTTTTCTTAACTTTTATCCCTTTTGCGCTAAAATGCTCGTAACTTTGTCTATAGAACTTGGAATTGATCATCATTTGTTGTGTTGGAAACTAGACTTCAAGATATTTATAAAGAAGTATAGATCACCCCCTAATTCACTCAAATTAGTATAGGTGGCTCCATGAAGTTACCATAAACTTGTGAGCCTCACAACACAAACACCTTGTGGGAAAATTGTTATAACTTCTTATAAGAGACTCTTAATTACACACTATTTATTTTGTTATAAAGTAAACTCATAGACCTTTCAATCAAGTTATGGCACAACCTCCAATTCTCTCATGATTGGTGTCAGTGGGCCTGTAAAATTATCTTAAATGCAAAATCAGGTTAACTTTCTAACTTGACATGTTCGAGGCCCAACTTGGGTCTTACACTTATAACTTGGTTCAAAGGGTTTCTAAACCACTCTATGGTATGTCCAAACATGTGAAATGACAAGTTTACCCTTTTATAAGTAAAATTATATTTTTACTCTTTAAGTGAAATCTGGGGCGTTACAACCTCAACCCAGTTAAGGCAGGATTTGGATTGTATTGATGATATAGAGATATTCATGCGATAGTTTAATGAATACAATGCCACAATTAAGTTACAAATGTTAAAGAAGTTAAGAGAGATAGTAGCGTCAGATAGTTCACATCTGATGGAACCGGAGGTGAAGGCAACTACGCAAGGTCTTCTACATGCGAAAATTGACACATCTACACGGCATAAAACATATGCAGTTAATTTTATCTTCAATACAGGATAATCATTCTCTACCCAAAACTACAGCTACAATTGTCACTCCACTACAATCCTACCAACCAAAACCTAAGAGGAGACCAAAGAAAAAGATAATTAATATATTTATAACAATGTAAAATGTAGTCCTATATCACTTAAGCATGCACCAATGCCTAACCTTCCTACTAGATCAAATTCATTGCCTGCAGCTGACCAAAGAGAAATTGCTATTAGGTTTGTTAATGAAAATCATTTCATTCAAGTATTTGTTGTTACCCATTCCATAATGTTGTTATTCAAATTGTTTTGAATATTATATAATGTTATCATATTTTTGCAGGTATTCTTATCGTCGGGTCATCCTATTCTGCCTATAGCAACGAACTGGTATCGGTATCAATATGCCGATGCAGTAGGATGGAAACTCCCAGCATATCAACTCTGGATACAAGAATTCAGACACATTGTTAGTTCAGATGTAGCCACACAAGAGATAATAGATTTAGACGATTAATGTATTTAATGATATTGTATTTTAACAGTTATTTTTGATAATAAATATATGTTATATTCAATGAGAGCTTTGTATTTAATTATCTTTGTGTTTTTCTTTACTTTTTTGCCCTTTTTTTAGTACATAGGGCAAGATTTTTTTTCTTGTTATGTTCCAATTGAAGCATTACGTAAATGAGCGGGCGATGTTGGGTAGAGAAGTAATTTTTCACAAAATGATGTGGTTGTGCTTGTTAATGAATACATGGATTACAAAGAGAATAGAAAAAGAATGATAAGATGATAAATACGAGTAACTCATAAATCATATCAATAAAATATGTCAAAGCAAACGGGGTCATCCCCTGTACAAATACAAGAAAAATGTCTCATCAGAAAATAAAATAAAATAACATGTCATCTCTTTCTCTCTCTCTCTCTTTTCTCTATGGCATGTTCTTATGATGCCTGCGGAAGAATGTAAGGTGAGTGTGGTTATCACGAGCATCGGAAGCAGTGGCTAGATTAATCTCAATCTCCCTAAGCATATGGCGAACATTCTAGATTGTACTAAGTATGTCCTTTGGATGTACATCGAGACCACGCACGATGATAGAGTCCATACGGCTTATTACACATACAAGATGTGGATCAACTGACACTGAGGGTGCACTACTATGGGAGGACTGACCCGCATCATAGGTGGATTGATACTTGGGGTTCTGCTCGTACCGGTGGGACACACGTGCATACCACTCCATGTAATTCGAAGTATACTCCCTAGGACAAAAAACTAGAGTGGATCGGTCCTCAAGGCATAATGCGTGGCTACTCTGCCTTTCCTAAATCTGATCAATGTACGGATATTCGACACGATAC
>JAOXJP010054978.1:0-15869 GCA_025762735.1 Platanus orientalis | reverse complement strand
GGACTTCCCATTAAGTCTCTACAATGAAAGGTAATGATCGAATCTTTGAAATCTATTGACAAGTGATATGAACTATCGAATCTTTGAAATCTAGTGACAAGGAACATGAATTAATGAATAAGACATTTGATTAAGCCATATAAATGAACCATGTGATATGATTTATTTGGAACCTAATGATAAGTGAGCTAACTATAGAAAGAAGTATAAAAATGAACATAAAAAGTGTTATTGACTAACTCTAAAAATGAATGATGTTATACTTATCATTACTTGTGTCATGTACTCCTTTATTGTCCATGACACTGATTATGTTTATGTTGTTTATTTAAATGTACCTATTGACTCATATGTTATTGCTTCCTATCATTGAGCTCATTTTGCTACCCATGTTTATATTACGTAAGAGAAGCCTATGTGCAAGCCTTGTCTTTATTTGTTGGACTTGGTTTGCATTTGAACTTGTTAAACCTGTCAAGCTCACTCCAATTGACACAGGTTTGGACAAATTGGTAGAGGATCAGGTTGTTGTTAGGTGATGACGGATCCGATTAGAGAGATGTTTCCTTATTACATTTTCTATTTGAGACTTTACTTGAGAAATGTAATAATTTTAGATTTATGGATTGAATGTAATATGATTTAAGACTATTATTGTAGACTTGTGGCTATCATGTGATTGTGGGCACTCCGTTTATCATGTTCATAATTACTTTACATTGAGTAGTTAGCTAAAATTACATTTCCGCTGCACTTTATTTCTTTGAATAAAATGTTTATGGATATAGAATGTGAGTGATTAATGCTTCTGCTAAAGGTAAAGGTTTTTAAAACACGCATTACGGATTGGATGATGGGTTATGTCTTGGTAAGACATGAGCTAGTATTAATGGTTTACGCTTCCACATGTTATTGATCAAATTGTAATATGAGACTATGATAAAAATACATGGATGTTTACGGCATTATAGTAAGATCGAAGTAGCAACCCGAGCTACCTATAAGGGGGTGACTCGGGGGGGCATTACTTGTAGGGCTATCAATGAACCGAACTAGCTCAGTTTAACAATGAGCTGAGCTTGAGCCTTGCTTCAAGCTTGTAGATCTTAGCCTGAGCTAGCTCGGTTCATCATAAGCTTGTCATGAGCCGATCCTAAGCCATAAATTAAGTTCATTTACTTAAACAAACCTTAACCAAGCTGAACTAGGCTCAACTCAATAAGGGTCCTATAATATGTTATCATATATAGCTTACTTTATTATAGATATAGATTATTCTATTATATATTTGAATTATTATGTAATACCATTTTATCATTCATTTAATGTTTTTTATTAAAAATAAATTGATTTGATATATTATAAAAATGAATTAATTTTATTTATATTACTAAATAATATTTTTTATTACAAATAGTGAGTCATATCAGTCATTTTGTAAAGTCACCTTTGTTGTACTACAATTGGAGCATTTTTTTTATAATTGCTTTTATTAGGATATGATCATTGTGATCAAAATAGGTGTGAATATGACTTGCACTTTTTGGACACTTTTTTGAACACCTTTTTCGACACTTTTAAGCCAATACATACTACATGTCATCCCATGGTGTGGTATTTGCTAAGCTTAGATTTGATGAGCCAATCTCAACTCACTGAGCTGAACTGGGCAAAGCTCAGCTCATTGACACCCTTAGAGGCATGGAAAGTTTAAATTATCTCCAATCCAATGCTAGTGTCAAACGATGCTTGACAAAGAGTGTCTCAATTAATATAAATGGGTAAAGTAGGGTGTTTTAATACATATGCAATAAATAAATATACTTGCGTATTTACAATAATACCTTTTGTTAGGCAACCTGTTACAAACTAGAAATGTTTGGAGTTGTTTTAAGGCATAACCTGAACTTGAGGAGTTGTTTGGTCTCACATCCATCCATATATGTACTAAAGCAAAGGAATCCTACATGGACTCTGAGAAAAGTTAGAGAAGATGGATCTTGTTGATTTATTCAACCGTGTTTACAATGCCTCAGTAAAAGGTTTAAATAGAAAATTGTAAAGATAAACATAGAAACTAAATAAATCTCAATCTTTGATCAAATACTAATCCATTCTAATAAGATCCAATCAAATCATAATCCTATATTTATTCTCTAACAAATCTTATCCTATCTTAATTTCCCTAATACTCCCCTCAAACTCATGAGGATTTGAGAAAAATCTTCATGTGTTTGAATGCCCTTGGTCACCATGAGATGGAAATGTCTATCAGATCAAATTGATGCAATTGGGAGATGATATTGCTGCTTGCCTGATCACGTTGATAGACTTCTATCATGGCCACTTGATGCTTGATGGGTGATGACGTTGAACCACTATCAAAATGTATGGAGTTGACCGACAAAATTAGATGTTTTTGGCCTGTATGGGCCAAAAAAAATGATGGACTGAGTTACAATTGGCTTTTCCTCATGCATTGCAATAAGATATAACCACAATGTACTAGATTTTCTCATGCATCGCGTGAAAAATGACCACAATATGATGTATTGAATGGATTTGAAGTAGCCACAATGTATTTTCCTCATTCGACATGAGGAATTAACTACAATAAGTTGTATTGGCATCCACAACCTTTCTTCTTCTTCTTCTTCTTTTGCCAACAAAAAAATAGGCATCAACATTGATGGCATAAATAGGCACAGCATCAACAATTGCGAGATTAATACTTTGGTGGTCCCACCAGGCGTGACAAGGGGGGAATGTGTTAGGTGTAACATCTCACACAAAAAGAAACAGCAGGAGCCTTTTGGAAACGTTAAGGCTAGTGTCGGGTGTGGCCAACAATAATCCCACGAACATAGCTTGCTCAGAATGGGATGAGCTAGGGGAGACGAGATGGAGTAGTTATTGTGGCCAGTGTCAGAGATGTAAGTGGAGATTTGATCGAAGCAGCACCTAGTGCAACTGCTAGCGCTTGTGTGAGAGTAGATCCGTTTGGTTGGCTATACTGAGATGAGAAATCTATTGTTGATCTTTTCTTGTGTAGGGCTTTGCAACATGAATATGATGGTGTCCCTCATGTCACCGGTCATGATGATGATGATATCATCCTTGCCGGTGCACTTCAGCATCTTAGACGTGCTTAAGCCCATGGACAGATGCAACTAACCCTCTAGTCCAAAAAAAAAGTATCACCAGGGTAATGTGGAAGGAAATGGAATCAGTGGCCTAGAGTGAGAATTTGGTGGCCAAGCAATCAAAGTTGGCATCGGTCACCAAGTCCTTGATTGGTTCCATGATCTTCTTTAATAGACTCCCCTGTACCAGCCTAAGCCCCCACATCTTCTTCAAGTTATATGTTACATCTTCTCAAACAAGAAATGAAGAAAAAATATATAGGTATTTGAGAGAGAAGGAGATTCCTAAGGTTTGGAGTGAAAAATGGGAAATGAAGAAGAGAAGGAGAACACTAAGTTAGGCCTGACGAGAGACAACACTAAGGCCTGGTTGTTGCTCGCTGGAGAATGGAAAAGCTAAAGAACAACCTAGGCCTGATTGACCCTCTCTGATACCATGAGAAAATCTAGAGAAAATGGCTCTAATTGATTCATTCAACCGTGTTTACAATGCCTCTAGTAAGAGGTTTAAATAGAAAATTGTAAAGATAAAAATAGAAACTAAATAAATATCAATCTTTGCAAATCAAATGCTAATCCAATTTAATAAAATCCAATCAAATCATAATCCTATATTTATTTTCTAACATATCTTATCCTATTTTAGTTTCCCTAATATATACTAAAGCAAAGGAATCCTACATGGACACCTCCTTTGCTTCCCTACACATGTACACTCCACTCCACATGTTTGAAAACTCCTCTCTCTCCTCCCCAAATGTTTCTAAAGCACCTCTCTTATACCCTTTAAAACGGAAAGCTTTATCACTTACTGGTCCCTCTCTTCTAGCTCCTAAATTCTTTCATTCTCAACTACTTTTTCCATATCTAATAAATATACATAAGTATATCTAGATGCATCATCAATGAAGATTATGAAATATGTTTTTCCTCCTCTTAAAAGAGTGTCAATCATCTTACAAGCATCATTGTATAAGATCTAGAACATTCAAAGATACTACAACATTTCTTCTTATTGTGCATAATAGATTTATCATATGATAAATCATTGTAATTAGAAATTGATCCCAAATAAGCTATGTGTTTATCAGTAGTTAACGTGTCTTAATATCCATGCCATAAATTTCATGACTCAAACACATAATTAGATACAATTGGTATTTCAATAAAAATATTTAGCTTGAACATGCTATAGATGAAAAAACCATTGCCTTCAAATATATCATTCTTGGTCAATACAATTTTTTAGATTCAATTGCACTATTGAATCCATGCTTAATAAACCACCAAAGATGCAGTTTTTATTAATGTCCCAAACATGTAAGATTTTAAAAGCCCTTGTGACAACCTTTAAGGAAAAGAAATTTCTCATAAACATATCCATGCCCTCTCTTATTAACTAATAAGAGACAAACATGTTTTTGTCACAACACAAGTGATAAGTACTGTCAACGTTAATCCACCAATCAACATTTCCTTCTACTATATTGGTTTCCATTATAACAATCATTATCTTATTGTTAAAAATACTTACTTTCCTTTGTATTTACATACATTGACATTCTTTTTGCGATAACAGACATGAACTAAATGTCCTTGTTTCATATAGATATAACAATTCCATCAACTTTTCTTGTTATCAAGTTTCTTCTTTTTATTTTTAGTGTAATTTTTTAATCTTTTGTTCTTTTCTTGTTGGATTTTATTTCAACAATATAAGCTAGTCACAATTAACTCTTCTTTTTTACCTATATTCGTTGAGTTTTCCTTGCTCAAAAGTGGTGCAGTATTACATGAAAGTTTGGTTTTTATCCTAAAGGGGGTGAATAGGATTTATTAAAAATTATTTTTAATTTAACCCCCACTTAAATTTTCAATTAAAGATATTATGATGTTACTTAGAATTTAATGCACTTAATGATATAATTCACTTGTTATGGTTTCAAGTGCAATGACAATTTTCAATTTTATCTTCCAATCACTTTAAATTATTTTTAATTGTAAATATGAAAGATCGAACAATGATCACTATACATGTCACGATAGAATAGAGAGAGAGAGAGAGAGAGAGACAATTCACACCATAACCGAACAACACATAGCATAATGTTTATAATGGTTCGGCATACAGGCCTACATCCACTTTCAAAGCTCACTATTGAGCTACTAAATTTTATTTAGATTGAACAATTACAATCAAGGTTAAAATTCAAAAATATATCTGCTTGCATAAGCAAGCTTTACACTCGATGTCTCCGGCGAGTGCTATGGTCTACTCCTGTTGTATCCAACGGGAGTGGTTTACACCTTTGGTGTCTCTGACGGATGTACTATGGTATACACTACCGGTGTCTACGACAGTTAGTGTTAAAGTCTTACAGAAATGGGTTCAATACAAATCCCCTCCTCAAGGTGGATGAATTGCTTGTTGCACTTTGACGGTGGTTGCTCCTTGTTGAGCTAGTAAGTTTTATCTTTCCACCAAGCTCCCAAAAGATGTCTCATTGCTTATTGGAGCTTCACACAATCGTTTTTTTGGAGTAAATCATTTCTTTGCTTCTCTCTTTTGTTCTTCAAGTAAAGGGTGCTAGGAAAACACTTTAATGACTCTTTGATCTTCAATGGAAGCTCATAAATGATAGTCTTTGGTAGTTAGAATGATTGAATGTCTTAGTTTTTTTTTTCTCAAGATCTCTTTATTTGTGTTCTTATTGAAGTGTGTTAAAGAGGGTTAGAGTGTAATGACCTCGAAATTTCACTACCTTATTTAGGCGTGAAATTGGGCCGCTATTAAATCAGATTCATATGAAATTGGCTATAAACTTAAGCCTTTTTACCTGAACCTGTGATCTTCATTAAATACTTAACTTTAACCTTAAAAGAAAATAAGTAGCAAAATCATAAACGATCACATCTAACCATAATCTTAAGGGTGCAATAGAAATACACTAAAATATATAAATAAGCTACCATGTTACTAATCTCCCATCATTATATCACAAATATAGAACTATAAGTTTCAAGTCAAACTTTAATCTTAATACAAACCATAATAGAGTCTAATACAAGGTACGAGTCTAAATTGGATTAAAACAACTAAAAGGAAAAGCACCAGCTGCATGTTTCCTCTTCAGCCTCAAGGTACTCTCAAAGGCGCACATGCACTAAACCTCTCTTGTAATAAAAATGGTATGGATGGGTAAGATCCACAACTCGTAAGTAGGTACACAAAACCTACTACAAAAATCGGACGGGTAAAACACGAATCTTTTAATATGAAAATATTGATTACATCTCCATATAAAACACATCTCATTCTTTAGCGTGTATGCATGTGTTAGTGTACATATATCATCTACTAAACATCACAATATCTATACATTCATTATCATGGTTCATCATGTAAGACTTAAGCATGGCAATACACATGATTACATGGTATTCTTCTAATGTCTACACATGATAATATGCATGATCCTATATATGGCATTCTTCTAACATCTACATATGACAATATACATAATTTATCATACTCATGACATTTTTCTAATATCTATCATTGACGATATACATAGCAATATGTGTTTATAATCACATGGTAAACATTGTGTAGTCCATCCATAATGAAGATATTTAGTGTACATCTCAATGAGTATTTCTAATCATTTATCATGTATACACTACACTTTTATAATATAGATATGCATATACAAATCATTTTCAACTAAGTAAGCATCATTTTTAGGAAATAAGAAAGCATAACAACACATTTGCATAATGAGACATATGAATTTATATTTCTATATTCAACAAGTCTATAATTACCTTGGTAATTATCATTCACAATTTTACTTGTTACTTACCATGGGTTACTTATCACTCATCATGTCTTCATTTATCACCTAACACTTTCCATTGTCCTTGTCTTAATACTTATTTATCACTTTTCATTAGTCATTTAATACTCATATTGATCTTCATAGAATTGTTCCGTATCCTAATGAGAGAACCATCATACATTTTCATTTTTCTTATATAGTATGAGAACTTATCATCTTTTAAAGATTATCAGTTTCTACTTGTTTCTTAACATCATCTTTACTTACTTGTATTACGAACTTGTATTTTCATTAATATCTCATGCACTTTCTTTTCCTTTCATTAATCTTTATTTCTTACATAACTTATGAAATTCTCTTTATAATGAAATTTAGATGTTTCTATTTTCTTGCCTTGATTTTTTTCTCCTTTTACATGACTTATAACTTTAATTTGTTTTCAAAATTTATATAATATTCTTCTATCCTTAACATTATTTCTTTTTTATAAACTTTTTTTATTATTCTTATAATAATTTCACTTATGTTTATGTATCTTATGAACCTTTCATTCTTTATTAACATAGTTTCATTCTCAATAATGAGACCTTTAAAATCACTTACACTTACTCATAGTTACTTGGTATCACTTTCTTACACTTTATTTGCACTTACACTTTTCCTTCATTTACTTTACACTTTACTTTCACTTTCTTACATTTAACATATCATATTATCCCTAATCATGAGGAACATCATCATACCATTGTTTATACCCCAATATGAGGGTCATCATACCATTGTTTATACCCTAAATGAGAGGGCCGTCATACCATAGTTTATACCCCAAATGAGAGGACTGTCATACCATTGTTTACATCCTAAATGGGAGGGCCGTTATACCATTATTTATGCTCCAAATGGGAGGACCGTCATACAATTGTTTATGCCTCAATGGGAGGGACGTCATACCATTATTTATACTTCAAATGTGAGGGCTATCATATCATTGTTTATGTCCCAATGGAAGGGCCGTCATAATTAAGACATTTGTCTTTACTTTCTTTACTTATCTTATTACATTCTTTAATTATACCCAATAATGAGACCTTTACATCTTGACATTCTTACTTATCTTCTTTTATATTTCCTTGATTCTTTATCTATTTCATTCCTTATTGGTTCATGACTAACTTACTTTATCATATAACCATGTAAAATGTTCTTTAGTTATGACACGAGAAAATATATTATTCACATGTTACATTCATTAACTTCACGTTAGAGAAGAAATCTATCATTATAGGCATTTATTGTATCATCAAAGACATTCAAGAAACGTGTAAATAGTAAGAGAAAACATTAAATGCATTTTATTAAACATGTAAAGTACAAAAATCAAAAGAACTCATAGAAAGATAAAGAGAGAAACCTAATCTTCATCATTTCTATACATTTCTTACTTGAATCATTTTATAGATTTTTTAAAGCAATTTATACACAACAACATGTTAGTAACATTACATGAAAATCAACATGCTTCGTATTTAACCCAAATATTAAAGAGATGTTCATAACAAACTTAAATAATCATAATAGTTATGCCAATCAAGCAAATCATCCATCAATACCCTTCATGGAAACTATAGAATTAAAAAATCCTAGCTTACAAGCATTCACCATTCATGAGATTCATCATTTTGAAGAAATACAGATAAATAACATGTAAATCCACTTTTTCTTATAAAATAAGATAGAGATTTCTAAGATTTTAGTGGAAAAATGGTAAGATCTCATCACAATCATAACAATAAGTGGAGTTTCTAAGATCTTAACAAAAGAGTTTATAAATATGAGAGAAAACAACCATAGAGTCAAGAGTTTACCATTACAAAACTTCTAGAAACCTAAAAACAATAAAAAATAGAGTAAGTTTTGTATAACTACTTACAATAGACTTCTACTTTTCAAGGAGATCTTGAAGAAGAACCTTTTTTCTTTTCCCTTTATCCTCTGTAAAATGATGTAGAACTAACATTAGAATGATGAAACTAGGAATATCTAGGAAGAAATGAAGTTATTCTACCAAAATTTTCATAGTTGGATGTGAATCTTATCCAATTGGGGAAGAAACCCCATTTCTTTCCCAAGTTCTCTAACCTCTTTAACTCTTCATTTCTTATGTGTATTCTAACCCTATTTGGGGTGTAAAAATGGCTTAAATACTCTTTTGAATTCGAGTATACTCTTTTATAAAGGTTTCAATCGTGTCAGGGAGAAATCCCCCACTTAATTTTTATTTATGGGCATTGGCAGTCACTCGGGACGACTCGTGTTCACCCTACGTACCCCATCTCTATTGTCCAAGGGGTGTCGCGGGCAACTAGCTTGCGCAATGCGAAACCCCCCCAAATTTTCTCAACAAAAGCACTCTCTGTAGGAGATCAGTCATAACTTTTTGTAAAAAACTCTAAATTAGATATCATTTATTGGGTTGGAAACTAGATTTCTAGAGATTTCTAATAAGGTATGAATCATATCCTAGTTCACTCGGCATTGGTGTCAGTGGGCTTGAGAAGTTGCCCAAAATATGTGGACCTGTCAGCACAAACACCTTGTAGGAGAATTGTCATAACTTATTCTAGAAAACTCATAATTGCATACCGTTTGTTTTTATGAAAAGTAAAATCCTATATATTTTCATCAAATATAACATGACCTTCAATTATTTTAGGATTTGTGTCAATGGACTCACAAATTTACCCTAAATGCGAAATCAAGATAACTTTCGAACTTAACAGATTAGAGGTCCAACTTGGGTTTTACACTTCTAACTTGGTCCAATGGATTCCTAAACCACTCTATGATATGTTTAAACATGTGAAATGATAACTTTTACCTTTATATAAATAAAATTATATTTTTACCCTTTAAGTATAATGTGGGTTATTACAGTTTTTGTATCACTTCATGTAAATCTTTGTATTGTGATTTCTTGTTTGTTTGCTTGTGATTTTACGCTTATTATTGCATCATAGGAAACTTACATCAAGAGGAGTTTCGATCCAAACAAATATGTATCAGCATGCTTCATGGTTGTGTACTTGGACTAGATAGGATTCGAACTCAAGAATAGAAACCTATGCTTAAAATTAAATATATAATGATGCAAAAGATCAAACATATGGAGTTTTTGGTTTTTTACCAATTGCTTTTAATGATGCTTATTCCACCCTTAAAGACCTCAAGAATCCTGCAGTCCATTGCACCCACTTAACCCTTTTAAAAAAGTCTTCGTTACCTTTCTTTTCTCTTTTGAATTTCACTGTATCTTTTACGGTTTGCCTCTGTCTAAAGCACAAGAATTATACATATATAAAAGGCTCCAAGTCAGTTTAGGAACAGAAGTTGAGTTGGCATTGCGATCCAATGAGCAAAGATATGCCATGCTATTATTGGTCAACGTGATCACATAGCATATAGCATCCAGTTGTTCGCATCCAACCTTCTTTTGTCTCCATAGACTATGAAGAGTGTCAATGACGCTAAGTTAGCCAGCTGACACTAGATTCATGTCTCAAAGGTAATCGCACTATGAGAAGGACTCCATACACTACATCTACCATCCTTTCAGTGGGTTTCATCAGGATGCACTGTCAAATTGGCGGTCCACTACTTCAGTTGGTTGGAGCCCAAAATTCGCATCCGCATCGCATTCTTCTTATAGAATATATGGATTATTTAATCCCTGCAACATTTGGTCAAAGGCCAATTGAACCGGTGACCCAGCATAGTCTAGATGTTTGAGAAGGGCCTCCTAATGCATTATCATCTCATGACCTGGAAGGTGCTACTAAGGAAAATGTTGTTAGTAGGAATAGATGCTGTTTATGTGTGCCTAGGTCTGGAATCAACATATTCGATCTTTCACGCATGTGTGCACACATACACATACATATGCACAACCTTAGAGATACCCTAGGTAAAAAACTCAATTATGATCAAAAGTTAAGCAAAATGAAGTGAAACGAAGTAAAATGTGTTTTCTCTCAATTTTATGAAGGGTGTTTTTTTTTTTGGATAAAATACAAAGAGTGTCTGTTTGCTAATGAACAATTGAGAAAAAGATAATTCTTTGCAATTTTCCTGCATAATCAGATAATCTGACTAATTTTGACAGATTTTAGAGGATAAATGAAAACTCATTTTTACCCCCTCCCAAACTTTTCAATCAATCAAACACCGAAAAACTTTTACCATAAATAATCAACTTCTACTGCAATCAGACAGAGTTAGTCCTGCCGGCTCATAACCCAGACACATTAAAAGGTTTAAGGTTTCCGGCGCATTAAGCAATAATGCATTTGACAAGGGTATTTAATTTGATCAAGGCATACAAACACATCAACTCATCTGTATTTACCAACATTTCATCCCTTTTTAAACATGTACACCAGGCTATGGACAAGCCACGGACGTTAGAATGTGTGGGTCAGCCACTCCAAATGGTCTAGCATTCTATGTTCCACCATAGCCCATGGTCTGAACATTGAAAAGTTGATATAGCCTTGGCATGATACTTTTTTAACCGGTGTTTTTACAAAGCGGTCAGGATTTGATATGACAGTAGCTGTGGGACCTGGGTGAGTATGGCATAGGGGTGGATACATCAGTGTCAAAAGAGTGATTTACACTTTTTGGGGATGCTTTTCACTTTTCCGCACTGATGTGTCTGCCCTTTATGTCATATTGACCTTGGCTGACCCAAGGTGTTTGTATCTAATCCTTTGATTTTACAAAGCCATCAATCCTTTGTCATGTGAAGTTTCTGAGAGATGAAATCATCTATAGTTCAAATCACTTTCGGGTCCATACGGACCACACACAACCACAAAAGTTTCTGTTACGACTAAACCCAAAAACCAAAAAGAAAAAACGAAATGGACAACAAACACAAAACACACAGAAATACAACGATATACGTGGTTCAGCTTATAACCTATATTTATGAGCAAAGATGGCAAGAAATTTCACTATCAATCAATGGAGATTATAAGGAAATCAATCTCTCAAACCCTAAGCTCCAAATACACCATTCCACTCCTTTTCTTTCTCTGTCAAAGTCGAGATCCCTTTCCAGAAAACCCTAACGCATCTTATATATGCGGTTACACAAAAAGAAATCAAACCGGATCAAGGGTCGAGTCTTAAAAAGGGGTCAGGGCAGACAGGTAGGGGCTTCGCCCCCGGACCCCTGAGCAGGGGATGCACTACCCCCCTACAACCCTTCAGCTTGGCCGGCGAATGTGTGGCTTGATCACCAGTACTTTTCTAAAACATCAGTAACTAGAACACAAGATAGAATTCAAGCCATACTCAACAGTTTCTGTGATTTGACATCCTCAACATTTAAATTTCAAATTTCAATCAAATCAAAACCCCGATAGGTCCCTTCTCTGTCTTTTCCGACCAGTGATAGACCCGTTTGGCCTGTAAAGTGATTTCAAACTGTAGATATTTTCTCACAAGATGTCCACATCTATTTTAGTTTTAAAACGATGGTTCAGGAGTTATGAACAACCAAAGAACACTTCACCACTTGGACTAACTAATCCGAACATGTAGATAAGAACGTGGTGGCCTGAATCATCCTATATTGCTTTGTGCTCCGATCGATGGAATCTTTTAAGTCAGACTCTGACATGTTCGGTCATAACCTTCATGGTCGGGCAATGTGTCCCATATAAGGTCAGTTTGACAACAGAAATCTGCTATCCATAGAGTTCAGATCCTCCAGTGCAGCTTAAAGTCTGGCATCGTTTTGCAGACAATTGCAGTGCCATATGTACCCAAAAATCAAATTTGGGTGAATGTTTTTACTTTTTTTGAGGTACGTGTTACACTTCAGCCAATGCGAGACTTTAGGCAGCAGTAGTGGATCCTGACGGGTATCCAAATCAAGGATAAGGTAGGGATAATGCGATGTTGTTCAATGAGCAAGTGGGAAGAATGGAATAAGAACAGCGTGTCCCCAAAACCGCCATTGTGCACCAGAAGCTTCGCTGCATCTAAATGACTCATACGATCATGGAGTACGTTTTAGTAAAACAAAGCAAGATGATTATTTATTTATTTAATAACCTATATAAATCTAAAAAACATGGATATTTCTGTAAGATGATTATTGGACAGGACATGGATATATTTCTGTAAAACAAAGCAAGATGATTATACTTGTCATTATAAATCTAAAAAATATGGATATTTCTGCAATTTACAATCTGCATGAGGAGGCTAAGTGGATTTTCAGAAATCCTGGTGAGTCCATCCAAATAACGATATCCCGACTGTTGAAGCTTTCAGTATGCATGCACTTATGCATCATTCATGTGTGCATTGCCCCTTCCTAGTAAAATTAATAACAAAATGGCAATAGCTCATTTCACGAATCCAAAGTAACTCAGGTTTGTTGAGTAGAAAAGAGGCCAAGAGAGGAACAGCCAGCCTATCATGATGCGTTTTACTAGACTACAGCAACCCCACTTTTCCCCGTCTTGGATGCCTTTAGCAAGAGTCCAAATATTGTGGTCCACCTTAAAAGCCATGAGCCAACAACAGCCACATGCCTCATCCCCGTATCATGTCCAAATTATGACCAACTCTCTTTATCACAAGATTCTATTCCCACGGTAGCCAGAAAACTGTTTCTACCACCACATCCCCTCCGTATTCCATTAAATCAGGAAGTGGAGACCAATATAGAGGAAAGCATTTGGGCACACGGATTTTCTTACCAAATAAGGAATGATTTAAATGATATTAGAATGTGAACGATATTATGGAGGTATTGCAGTCATACCCTTTTGGTGGCATGATAGGCACTTGCTTCCCCTTCGGTATATTTGTTGATACCCAACTTTTTATTTATTTTTATTTTTTTAATATGAGCACCCACATTGATCAACTAGAGCTACCTCTGCCTATATATAAATGTTATACCCTACACCTTCAGCATGAGCTAAGATATATCGGAGAGAGAGAGAGAGAGAGAGAGAGGTAAACAGTGATCATCGAAGCGCCTTTCATGAAGAGGTAGAGAGTGGAACGCAGCCAAGGATGACTTGCCGACGCTAGCCAAGAGGTGGGTGTGCCATATTGCATGTCATTGGCAGGTTGTCCTTGGCTACAATTAATTCTCTTCTTCTCAGGAAAGACCCAGCAGATGAAGATATTAGGAGCAACCCCACATAGGAGATGTAATTAAGGAGGCAGAAATACAATCGCGAAGACCTGTTTGCCTCCAATGGATGCCAACTTACCATCTGAGGGCGGTCATCCAAATTGTTCATCCGAGGGCCTTACATGAAGAAGTAAAGAGGTGTATGTAGCCAAGGATGACTTGCCGACGTCAGCTAAAGTGCCCCAATTGCAAGTCGTTGGCAAGTTGTTCATGGCTTTATTCGGTTCTTTTCTTCTCATGTGAGACCCAGATGATGTCCTGTCCAATACCTTCACCGACCCAACATGGAGAACCAAATGTGAGAGAACGATGTACAACAGTACAAGGGTTTAAATTTCATACTCTATCTTGCGATTCTGTCTTTTTTTTTTTAATTTATATATTCATGCCTCTTTTAAATTCTCTTCATGTGCGAAAAAAAATAAAATTTGCCCACATCTAGGCAAGGACTTTTATGCTCTTGTCCGTGTAGGACGTGTTGTATTTAACATTCAAAATATTGAATATTAAAGGGATTCAAATGATCAAAATTATCTTCAAACAATGGAAAATAGTTTTGAACATTCTAAAAGCTTAGTAAAAATAGCATTATGTCTGAACCCTCAAAAATACTATTGAACAGTCAAAGCAGTTCGAACACTCTAAAATGCTTTCAAACGTTCGAAGTAGTTCAAACACTCAAAAATATTTTTGAACATTCGAACTAAATAGAATGAGAAAAAAAATGAAAATTGTGAAATCTTTAGATCTATTCATAGGGAAGCATGCAAAGATACCAAAGATGTTTGTAAAAATCAATATATGTGGTTTCCATATCAATGGACATCTAATGAGTTTATATATACATTCTTAGTATAAGAGATTTTCCGGTAACAATCTCTCTTTTCTCTTTTTCTCTACTATCTTTCGTGAAAACAAAATTTTTTTTTTTTTCAAATTTTGTTGAAGTTTGGAACTTGTGTTGGTTGGATTTAAATTATATTTATTATCATTCGTTGTGGGTCTTCTTATATAATATGGATCTAAGAAGATTGGTGTTGTTGAATCTTAAGACGGTTGTCAATAAATCTCTTGCGTATTAGAATAGAGGGTGACAAATACTTTTAAGGGCATTGTCTCTAGGCACGCCTTGGAATACATACCGATAAGTCATTTTCATTTGATTTCTTTATTAGTTTAATTTAGTTTAATCTTGATTAGTTTTCTTTAATAGTATATTGAGTAGTTTGATTAATTCTCTATTAATTCTTTATAAATACTAGAAATAATCTATTTGCTAAAATTCAATTGTTTGACTTTTATAATTACTGTAAAATCATTTTAATTATTTTATAAAGAATTTTTGTGATTGTTTATCAGGATGTAGACATCCTATTCAGGTAGGTATCCTAATGTCTGGATAAGCATGAACGATGTACATGATGAAGATTTTTACAATGAGTCAAAAAGAGACAAGCAAGATTGCAAGGACAAGGACGCAGCTTGTAACCAAACTTGACCTGTGTTATTTACTTGGTTAATTTATCCGTTAATGTTGAATTGGGTATGTGATGTAGAACAGAACTCACAAGAAGTTTTGTGAGTTACACAGAAGGAAGAAAAAAAGCTCTAGTAGAAATCATGAGAGTTACACACAAGAAAGGGAAAAAGGTCTAGTAGAAATCATGA